>CAUYON010125102.1:0-14772 GCA_963573935.1 Arctocebus calabarensis
TCTTTTTTTTTTTTTTTTTTTTGAGACAGAGCCTCCAGCTATCACCCTGGATAGAGTGCTATGGCATCACAGCTCACAGCAACCTCCAATTCCTGGGCTCAAGTGAGTCTCCTGCCTCTGCCTCCCAAGTAGCTGGGACTACAGGCACCCGCCACAACGCCTGCCCATTTTTTGGTTGCAGCCGTCATTGTTGTTTGGCGGGCCCGGGCTGGATTCGAACCCACCAGCTCAGGTGTACGTGGCTAGCGCCTTAGCCCATTGAGTCACAGGCGCCGAGCCAACTATAAATCTCTTGACCTTTAAATGTTACATCCAAAAAGAGGGAGGGAAGTTAATTCCCTGTAGGCCAAACTAAATAAATATGCAGAAAAAAAATAAAAATACACCTGCAGGTTAATGAAGCCTCCAGACTTGGAAGAATTAAAGGACAGAATTAAAGAATTAAAGGACTCTAGTTTGCTCTTATCTTGCCTGAACTACCTTGCTACTATCTGCAGCTTAAAAACTAAAGAAAACCATCTCACCAGGGTTTGAAGAGGGCATGCGACAAATTGCAGAAAATTATAGCCAACATTTTGTGGTTGCTGATCTTCCCTGGGGAACACACTACAACAGTCCTGAAAAAAATAGACAGACCTCAAAGATCAAAGTTTCCATGCTGCAGAGGGGACTTTTCAACCAGCTTGCTCTTGTCCGGCTCCTCCCACCCCCAGCCCCTTTTTATCAATCGCAAAGCAGTTGTCACAAAGTTCAGATTCTGACATTGTCAGAGGCTAATGGTGCCTTTCATTCATTGCTTATTTCAGTATTCCAGCCCTCTGGGTCTTGGTCTCCCTTTGGGCTGTTTACATACAATTTCATTCTGGGTGGAACTTTGTTTTTCCTTTCCTTCTTCTGGGGCTGTTGTTTTTTCTTAAAATAGGAGGTCATTTCAGGCAGAAATGTGTTTTCGCCTCTTTGCTTCCTCTATGGTTGGGACTGGGGCCCTTTTGGAAAGAAGGAAATTTCCACTTTGTTTACAAGGAGGAGGTGGTTTTCTTTGGATATTCCATGAATTTGCTGGGTAAGTTTGGAGTTCCTAGGATTATCTAAGGAAATCAGGGAAGTCACTTTAAATGCACTTCTTTGCCTTTTTAAAAAAATGTTATACACTCTGCTTTTCTTACTATTTTTCTCTAAGATGTTCACATATTTCCAATGAACCTAAGCTTCTTATATGTCTTTCCCTGCATTCCAGCCTTCTCTCTTGTCTTCCCAAGATCTTTTAGTTTTAGTTGTCAATCTGGATTTTTTGACCCATGTTTTGGACCAATTTCAGAATGAGTCATAGTTTTATACTTTTGGATGGAAAAGTAATTTTCCCCCTTTGCTTTAAAAGGCAGTCGTAACGCATTGCCATTACTGGAGAAAGCAGACTTGATCATGCATACCTTTTTCTACTATATTCCTCCATTTTCATGGGCCCCAGGTCTGGCAATCCTCACCCACATCAAATAACACATCAACTGTTCTAACCACCATCCAGAATTTACCATGAACCTGTGGAAGAATACACTCTAAGAAGCACCTTCTTAACTGGGAAAAAAAAAAAAATGTTTCCAAGTATACCACAGCTAGACAAAATAAAATTCCTTAAGGTAAATCTTATGATAACTTTAGTAGGTATGATGCCAAAAAAAAATTAAATTTAAAATAATTTATTTAAGACCACTCCCAACACATGATTTATTTAAAAGACCATGTTTACCAACCTATAATACTCAAAAATTTCAATTAAATGAAATCAAGCAATCAGAACCCTGAGTCTAATTGGCGAGTATCATCCCCTTCCCTAAATGTTTATGGTTGATGCTAACCCTGAGAAAAAAGGTGAATAACGACCCATAAGGAAGGTGGGGAAAAGGACTGAGACCAGGAAATCTGTAACTAGGGCAGTTTAGGATGGTGGTTAGGACCATGGATGTGGAGCGGGCTGATATAGGATGGTTCTCAGCTCCATCTGGTCTAGCAAAGTGGCCTCAGGTGAACGACTTAGTAAGTCTATTCTTCATTTTGCTTGTCTGTAAAATACAACAATAATACCTGCTTCACAGAGTTATTGTGAATTACTGCGTTAAAGACATGGAAAGTATTCATCACAACCAACAATGGCAAAATTCCCAACATTTACTGGGTGCTTGTTATGTATCAGGTACTGCGTTTACTTGAATACTCTGTGAAGAAGGCACCATCATCCTTATCTTCTTTTGACCAAAAGGGAAATTAGGGGCTCAAAGAAGTTAAGGAACCTGTCCAGCATCACAAAGCTACTAAGTAACCAAGCCAGGATTCCAATCCAGGTGAGCAGGTCACAGCCCAAGCCCTTGACCATTATGTAGCTTTTAACATTCTTTTAATATGTAATGAGTCTTCACTATTCCGGGTGTTATCCGAAGGTCATTTTATCTTTAACTCAACTTTGGATGCTGCCTATGACTGCATATTCAGTGCTGGGCACTGAGCAGAGGGGCTCAAATGGCAATTCTGTCCCCATAATACACTCACATACATACATACAGAGGGATGGTTACCCTCCCTGGACAGAGGAGTAACTGATGTGGTTAAAATACATTTTAGCCAGGAGTGTAGCACACGCCTATAGTCCTAGCTACTTGGGAGGCTGAGGCAGGAGGATCACTTGAGTCCAGGAATTTGAGGTTGCTGTGAGCTATGAGTGAGCCACAGTACTCCCTCTTGGGTGACAGAGAACACCCTGTCTCAAACAATAAATGAAAAAATAAATAAACAAATAAAATATACTTCCTACAGTATGAAAAGAGGAAAGGGTTTTAAATTCATTTTTCTTTTTTAATTGACCAATAATTAAAGCCTTTTGTTCCTTCTAGAATTCTGGTTAACTGAGACTTCTCTGTAAAATGACATGAATACATATGGGAGAAATTACAGAGCCAAATAGCTTCTATTCCAAAAGGTACAAACTGCTTTCATGTATTTAGTTTCTAGAGAAGCAACAGTTTTAAAGTAAACTATTGGTAAAAGTCCAAATAACATTTTTTATTATCTTGAGAAGTGGAAATTTGAAGAATTGGAAGATGTTCAGAGGGCATGACTTCAGAGATGGAAATATAAAACAGGGCCAGAAGTTTGTCACTGCAATATGTTCTAATAATCAAGAAGTTAAACATCACAGGAGATGTTTGCAAATCTCTAACAATATGCTATGCTTACGTGCAGCTGATTTTATTTTGTTATTTTACATTTTATGTGATCACACATGACCTCATTTGATTTGCACGAGAGAAGCAGCATTAAGTGAGGTGAGACAATAGAAATAATATCAATCCATTCTATGTAGGAAAAAACTGAGGCTCAGAAAGCCAGTGACCTGGCCTAGGTCACACAGCTGTTTACTCCCAGAGCCAAGGCTTATAATTTCCTGCTATTTCTGCAAAATCACTATCCCCACTGGCACTTTCACTGAGCCTAGCTTGACGGTTCTCTCAGACCAGGATGGCTGTTCTCCAAGGGTTGGGAACCAGGAATGATTTTTGTAGGGAAAGTTCCAGAACAAGAGGTGGTGGTGCCTGGGTACACCTCTCCCAAACCACCTCAGAAGGCCCTAAGCAGAGTTGGAGGAGAGGAGGTCATTGGCAGGAGAGGGAAAAACTGTGAAGGCCAAATATCCCAATTCTCCCACATCTGGCTATGTTCATCCCACATTTTATTTTGGGTTAAAACTACTGGCTCTCGATTCAAGTTGCAGGGGTTGAATCCTGGCGTCACCCCTTACTAAATCTTTTTTACCTCGATTCCTTGTTAGTGGGAGGGATTAATAATTGCACTGATTTTGAGAGTTGATGTGAAACTCAAGAGAGCCATGTGAAAGGCTTAGCATTTTAAGTGACACGTGGCAAGGACTTAATGAACACCAACTATTATCATCGTTACTATTTCATGTGGAGGTATAAGTGGCAGAGCCAGGATTTGAACCCGGCCATCCCTCTCCAGAGACCAATTCCTTAACCACAGCCCACAGTACCTTTGCATGTGCTGTGACCATTTGTCTGAAATGTACTTCTCTTAGATTGCCTTCCTCTCTCCATTAAGGACTCTGCTCACACGTCACTTCCTCTTAAGGACCTTCCCTGGCTGCCTGATCTAAAACAATACTTCTCCTGACTCTCGGTTCCTCTAACCTGCTTACATTTGTCACAGTATCCATGACCACCTGATACAATGTTGACTATTGACTGGATTATTCATATGTTGCTTCCTCTGCCATTAGAAAGCACGCTCCATAAAGGCAGGAGTTTAGTTTGCCTCACATCAGTAGCTTTTTTGTCTGGAACACATTCCATGATTTGTTGCATAGATGTATATATTGATGAGTAAAACACTGGTGAGTAGCAGCAACTGGCACATCAAACCACTGTCAACAGAGAAACCAAAATAGGGATAAGAGCTAGTTCCTACTGTTAAGGGACTTATGCTTTGGCTAGAAAGGGGCTCTGGAAAGATCATTAGAAACCCACCTAACCATCATAACAGAGTATGCCAAACTTGAGCGAGTGGTTCCAAACCTATGAGCAACCCTGAATCTTAGCTGTTCTGGCTGAGGTGCTGACGTCCCTACAAGTCAATCTGACAATCTATCCTTCCCTAATAAAATGGTCCAGAAGTAAAAAAAAAAAAAAATCAAATTAAATGATAGAATTTCAAAACATCATTTCGAGAGAGTTTAAATGCTTAAGTCACACTGTCTCTATGAAATTAAACATATCATTATTTGAGAGGGTGATGTTCTCCAGAGGACTACAGAGATAGCACATGGAGTTCTACTCAAAGCACATTTCTTTGCAGTATAACCTACTCCCAAAAGTAAACTGGGGAAGCAGATACTTTACAATCGCTAAAGATCTCATAAGATTGAAAAGCAAAATAGTTACTCGGCCTCATTCAGCCCAAACTACTGGACTGTGTCTCCCGTGTTAGTCATTAATCAATCCTATTAAGTTATAATTCTTTGCCAAGCTAAGAAAACACAATCCAAACAGTAGTGAGCGTTTTCTCCCCTTGCCACTTACCCTTAAATGTGAAGAGTGACCTTCTAAAAACTTCAGTCTTCCTGAGATTAGCAGGTCTGCAAAATGTCTACTGGATTTGTCCAGAGAGAAAATGTGCCAAATGTGATGAAGTGAGAGAACACCGCTTGATTCTAGCCACTCTCACTCCAAGCCCTTTCCACTGCCCAGATAAAGCAATGCAGAGCTACACAGGAGGACAAGACTAAAACAAAACAAATCGTTTACAGTGTGATTTCCTGCTGAGCAGTGTTCCAAGCTGCCCCATGGTAGAGAGCTGTTCGCTAACACAGAACAGACCCTAGGCTCTTGAAGGGCAAATCTTTTTAGATGACAAATGACATTGTGTGTGTATTGATGAACAGAGTATCGAATGGATACAGCTGAGGAAGACTACTGGACTTCATCAGAGAGGCCTGATCTGGGGTGATGGGCCCAGGGGTCCACCAAGACAGTCAAATCCACAGTCGTAGAAAAGGCCACGCAGGGCTCAGTGTGGCACAGTTAAAAGACAACGTGATGGGGCGGACACTATCAAGGGCTGGTAAACACAACACGATGGCTCAGAGGTGAAAGAAATAAAGATGCCTTAGACATGTTCCTGTTGGTAAGAAAGAGGAAAGTGCTAACTGAAATGCAACCTCACTTGTTTTGATCCCAGTAAAAATCCACGAGGGTAAACAAAGCAAGTATTATAAAACCCATTCTACACATCCAAAAAGCAAAGGCTCAAAGTAGGGGGTAATGTGTTCCGGAGCCAGGACTTGACCTCAAGTCCTGAACTCTTATCACTACATAGCCTTGTATCTGGCCCCATCTTTAGACAACTGAAAAAAAGAAAACCTTCCTTCAAACATATTCCTGAGGTAAATTGGAACCTAGCTGACAACTCTAAACTTGTCATCACTTCAGCATGTCACTCCAATATTATTTAACTTTATTTCATAAAACTTTAATACGGCCATGTGACCAAAACAGATGATCTCAGGACAGAAGCTTTGCTCTCCCCACAGAACAATTCGGGACTCAAGGATGACAGGCTGGACTCGAGGACTAGATCGGAGGGCCCCAGGAAGATCAGAGGGTCTTAAAATTCTGACTTTGCTCAGGATTGGAAATAGACAGATTTAGTACATTTATTCTCTATAGTTTACATGCAGAATTATCTTTCACCTCCTTCACCTAGTCTCCTTTCAGCGAAATTTTACTGCACTCTGAATTCAAATGCCATTTCCTGACATTTTGATCACCTGCAGGGGTTGTGCCTTCATCATTAAGATCATGGATTAAGATCATCATGCCGCTATTTCAAGTGAAACTTAATCTTTTCTGCCCTGTATTATTGCACTTATGTATATTTTTATATCACCTCTGAACTTAAAACTCTCTGAAGACAGTTATCTGTCATCTCTTAACCACCCAGCACAAAGTCTGGAATTTAGTAAGCATCTAGTCTGTTGAATGAATGGATGAATCTTCCTCTGGTTTCTAGTCACCACTGTACCTCTTCTTCAGAGGACTTCTGCTGGACTTCAGTCCAGTCTTATCTATAGAAGGCTCCTGTGTACCGGTTCTTTTTTTTTTTTTTTTAATTTCTCCAGCTCCATAATATTTATTTATTTTAAGCATTTCTTGATTCCAGCTTGAGGGAAAGTTCATGAAAGTTTTAGTTTTCTCAAAAATGTTGTTGGTGATTCAAGCAAGGATCACCCGGATGAAGAAAAATTGCTGACTGATGTCTGCAGGAGAGATCTATTTTTTCCTCCCAGAGCCCTGAAACACCCCAGTCAACAGAAATTTTAGATTTACCTCAATCTTCAATCCTTGGGACCTTGAGCAAAACACACCTTAGAAAGAGGTGGAATTTGGGAGAGATAGAAGATGATGAAACTCCATCTTCTCATAATACATATGACAAACGGAAGCCAAGAATGGCACCATCAAGAGAAATGGCACTTGTCTCCCTCACTTAGGCAGCACCATTTTGCTGCTTAGACAACCAGAAGATCCTTGTTCCAAATCTGTCAGCACAGAGTCCTTTGGCAACTGTCAGAGGTAAGGGATCACGCCCAGACTGACGTTGGTTAGGAAGAAACTGACGTACCACCTGTGGGTCCGGTGACATTCCACTTGCTCTAGCACACTGGGATTTGTTGGGAGTAAGATAGTTAAGGACATACAGCGCACCTCCTGGATGAAGGGCTCGACTACAAAATGAGCTTTGCCTTAGGAACACAGTGTAATCTAATCACATGTACCTTCTTGTTAATCTGAAATTAAAAAGTCAAATAAAATAGATGTATTAGAATCTTTTGTGCTTGTATTAGTGTCATATCCCTCATTTTTTCTAAGTCCTATCTTTTATTTTTTTTAATTTTTCTTCCTTCCTTGTATCTCATATTTATTTGTTTTGAGATGTGATTATTTTGTGGGATATCACTTGAATTTGAAAGAAACAAATACAAAAATATTTACATCAAAAAGATTTATTGGTGGCCACCCATAGCTTAGTGGGGAGGGCATGGCCACACATACCGAGGCTGATAGTTTTGAACCCGACCCGGGCTGGCTAAAACAACAATGACAACTGCAACAAAATAAATAGCCAGGTGCTATTCATTGTTGTGGCAGATGCCTATAGTCCTAGCTATTTATTGTTATGGCAAGTGCCTATAGTCCCAGCTACTTGGGAGGCTGAGGCAAGAGAATCACTTAAGCCCAAGAGTTTGAGGTTGCTGTGAGCTGTGATGCCACAACACTCTACTGAGAGTGACATAGTGAGACTTTGTCTCAAAAAAAGAAAAAAGATTTATTGAATTCAACTTATTGAAGAAAGTAATGGAAAAGAGCCTTAGATATGAAATCAGAAGACTAGAGTTCAAATCCAACCTCAAGTCTGGGCACCCATAGCTCAGGGGTGAGCGTCAGCCACATACAGCAGTGCTGGTGGGTTCAAACCCAGCCTGGGCCTGCTAAACAAAAAAATAGCCAGGCGTTGTGGTGGGTGCCTCTAGTCCCAACTATTAGGGAGGCTGAGGCAAAAGAATCACTTGAGCCCAAGAGTTTGAGGTTGCTGTGAGCTATGATGCTACCGCACTCTACAGAGGGCAACAAAGTAAGACTCTGTCTTAATAAAAAACCAAAATTAATTAATTAATTAATTAATCAAAAACAAATCCAACGTCAAACCTGCTGACTTTTGCCAATGACTGAACTTCTCTGGGCTTCAGTGTGCTTGTTGGTAGAACGGACATGATAGTCTAGCATGACACCTATTGTGGTACATGTTCACTGAATCTGAACCCAGAGGACCTTCAGGATCATCATGAGAGCTTTATTCATCAGAGTTTCCTTCACTACTTCTCTGGTTTTTCTTTTCTTAACACCATCAACACTTTTCCTAGTGTGATTTAGAAATGCCAAAACAATTTTAAAAATCAAATTTACAAAAAATGGAAAGCTATCATGGTGCATGTTATGACACTACTTATCACATAAGGTATTTATTCAAAACTAAATAGATTAAATATTTGCTCAGTTCAGGTAACATTGTACTTTGGGGGGCAGGCACAGTGGATGTCCACTTTGGACATCCTCCAGAGAAAAACATTAACCAGAGTGAATACAAAAGCTTTCAGCATGTACTAGAAAATACAAAGAACTGCCCTAAAATTGAACATTAGAGGGATACTGAATTTTATTTAATAGAAGTGAAAATAGCAGTGCAAACAATCCTTTTTTAACTGAAAAAAGCTACATTAATATTTCTTAATGCAATTTAAAACATTATTAACATTAGTAAACTACCAGCAAGCATATAATCATTCATAATCCATGTATTTTCTTACTACATTTACCTCCACTTGTACAGCAGTTTTAGATTGTGTGAAATCATATTTTAAATTCTACTAATTCTCCCTTCTATTGTATGGCAAGCATTTCTATTGACTTACATGGCTGCATAATATTTCATTATGCTGCTGAGTATTAAGCTAACTCTTGAATACTAGACATTATTGGGAAGTTAAATTGTTAATACATTTGGTGACTAAGAGGTTTTCAGAGAGCTCCTGCCGTTTTCACTTCCGAATTCCCTTGCATTCCCAGTCCCAAGGGCCATTCATTCGTGCCGGGCTTAACAAGGGTGTGTAAAATGGGGAGAGGTAGGAGACAGGTGCTGAAAACTGCTCTTGTGGGGAAGAGGACCATTCAGAGCAGGGGAGGCACAAAGACAAACCCACAAACCTGGTTTTCTTATTTGCTTTCCATTATTGTATTGAATGAGTTATTAGGATTTATTTGGAGTTATTCTAACTCTGTATATTCCCTTTGGCCAGGTAGACATAACCTGAAAACACGTGCAGAAAAGAATTCTGGACTATTTTCATGGGTGTTTATCTGCATTTGTTTATACTCTGTCTTCTTATAAAAAAAAATTCAAGGCAGCTCACTTTGGGGATTTTCTAAAGAACATAAAGTTGCCAACCATGACTTGGGGGTTTTTCCTGTTCCTAGAGCATTTCTGTCAGCTATAGAAGTTAAATTATGTTTTCTAGAGTCTTACCTCATATTATAGGCATATGCGATTTTAATTCCTGTTTGTTGTACTCTCTATAGAAATCAATTTGACATGAACAGATTCATATCAGCATTGAGGGGTTATTACAAATGGGCTTACATTTGTCTTTGTAACGTGTCTTGCGTAATTACAACCTGCATAGAGTATTATTTGTTCACTCTTCTGAGGTCACAGACAGGTCTGTTCTGGTTTATATCTGTACGAATCAGCTAGGAAGCAATATAGGGCAAACTGTGAAAAAGCTAAATGTTGAAGGTTTCTGAATGCAGACCCTTACAACAACGTGCAACTTGCTGGGCTTTGGAACACCAGCTGTACAGGATCGGCAATGTCCTATTACTCATTGCAATGTAAACTCATTCTGACAATATTTGCTTAACAAGCACACACATTTTTTGTGTTTTTGTTTGTTCTCTTTTAGTGTTCACTGCGTGTAAAATTTCTGTATTCTGTGCTGTGGCAGGGAGACAGTTTGGTGACAGGAAGAAGAGGATCTGATCCCTAACAAACATAAATTTCTGAACTTTAGAATTGACAAATTGTTTTCCACATGTGTCCCTTACAACCAGTTAGGGAGATAAGATAAGAATGACCACCCCAAGTTACAGGCGTGAAACCACTCAGAAATACTGTGGTACTGCATGTATTCAAATCCACTGGAATTAGGAAGTGGAAGACGCTAGGCTTGAACCCAGATATTCTCATTCCTAACCCAAACTGCTTATCATCATTCACAGCTATGATGGTTTTCACTAAGTAATTTCTACCTTTAAAGATTTTCTGTAATTCCTAGTTGCACGTTAGTTTTACAATAATCCCAGTCAGGGAGAAATCTGTGTGTTTATGAAATGACTTCTTCCTTTGATGTGCCTTAACTCTCCACGGAGTGAACCCAAGAGTTAGTTTTCTCCCACACTAAATAGCTCCTTTTACTTAGTGAGATGGTACCCTATAGAGAAGGAGATTTCTGAAAGTAACTAAAAGATTGGGGCTCCCTAGCCCACATCTCAAGGGACGAGAAACACTGCCCTCCCTGACTGGAGGTAAATCTTCACAACAAGCCCAGGTGGCTTTTCCCCTGGTTCCCATATTTCCTCTCTTCATTCAGCCAAAGTCTACATTTCTTTCCCTGTCACCACACACAGCCTGACCCCAGGCCAGGGTGGCAGCTTCCTCGGCCCCTTTGAGGCCACAGCCAGTGCTGCTCTGTGGACTTATTGGCAGTGGGCATTTGGGGACAGCTGCTGCCCAAGCCTTCCTGCAGCCCCTGTACCTTGCTGCACAATGGCCTTGTGTTCTCCCTGGCTCCCTGGGAAGAAGACCATCCCTCAGCCCAGGCCTCCCACCAAGTGTGTTACTTGGGGCCCTCAACCAAAACAGGATGGCGGTTGGTGGGTGTTGGAGATTCCTTGACCACCATTACCTCTTCCTTACCCCACCATCAGCTGTTTAATTCAGCTAAAGTTGTTAGGAGTCCATCTCAGTTCATCTCTGAGAGCTCTGGGTTGTTGTTTTCTTTCCCAGAATAGGGAAAACGTGAATATTTTCTAAGTTTTCTTTGTTTTTTTTTTTTGTTTGTTTGTTTTGTTTTTTTTTTTACTGTGCTCCTTTGAAAAGCCCCACAATGAGAGATTTTGCATCTAGTTCGGAAAAAAAAAAGTAGTCATTGCCCAAATGCCCAAATGTCTGAGAACCTTTTTATATGAAAACCTGGGATGAAGCCCTATGAGGAAGAAGGCTGCCATCATCAGCAAGGTCAGAGTACAACAGCACCGTCTACTGGACAGAGGACTGTGGTGATGGGCGGTGTCCATGACGCGACCGACACTGCAGACTGGTGTGCGGGAGGAAAGCCCTGAAAGAGGACCTGGCTCTTCCTAACTCTGCAGATCTGACGAGAGGCAACTGCTATGGGGGACTGTTCTCAAAACAAATTCCAGGCCTAGAGAGTTGCCCTTAAAAATTGTCAACAAATTTATTCCCTATACACCCACTCGATTCCTGTCCTTCCACTGTCATTTTGATGAGCCTACCCCCACCATCAACACTTATTTAACACCCTCTCACCTCGACACCTTCATATTCATTTCTTTCTTCGTTTATTAAGCACCTGACCCTGTGCTGGGCATTCAAGGTATAATAAGAAATAATAAGACTCATCATCCTGAAGCCATTCTGTGATCATCCAGGAATGGGCTGGGGCAGAAATAATCTCTGTTTCCAATCTTTCTCTATCAATTTCATGTTTGGTCTTTTCTTTGTATTCCCTTCTGAGCCTTGTTCTCTGCTAAGAAATAAGTGAAGTATTGGGTTATCCGTGTAAATCAACTAGGCTGCTATGTTAACCAGGTAGTATGTTTCTTCTCCCATGTAAATCAAACCACTTGAGTCCTTAAGATAGCTATTCAAGAATGATCCCAATGTTAAGATCTTGAGTTAATTTGGTAGATATACAGAGGTCAAAGCCAGATGGAGTGTTGGGTGTATGTTCTTCAACTCAACATTCGAGCTGGCTGCCTTTTTAATACATGTAAATGGCCAGCTCTGGCTAATAAGTTTAAACACAAAGAAAGCATACATTTCTTTAGGCATAATTATTTGAAAGAAGTATATCTTTTTCATTTTCTATTGTTTTTGAATTTACATATAAAATGCATAGCTAAGTTTTCAAAATCAAGTAAGCCACTGCAACACCATCAAGAAGAGAAAATAAATAGGGTTAATAATGATGCAGGATACCTCATCGTAGATGCTAGAAAACTGAGGGAAAATATAAGTCTGAGCTATATGTATCATTATTAGAACAATCATTCTCCTCCACGGAGATCATTTGCAGGATGACAGAGGGTAAATGGCCAGGGTTTCTTAACCCTGGGATGAAGCAAAGAACAAAGTATGGTTACAGATTTAGGAAACTGATAAGAGTTTTTGGAATCCCTTCATTCATCCTTCTTTTCTAGGCAAAACTAGATCAATTATACCAATCTCAATATTAAAAATTTCCTAGAGAAGTTGAATTTATACCCTCTTTTCTTGTCCCATTTTGGTAGTTAAAATATAAGAGGGAGTCTTCAAAATGTTCGTGGAAATGCATTTTATGAAAACACTAGGCATGGATTTCCATTTTGGGAACACCAAACTAAACTGGTATGAACAAGATCTAGCCTGAGGCACTAAAAAGATTAAGACATCGGTTTGAAAAGAGCACTTATCAAAGCAACATAAATCTGCTGAAATTGAAGCAAGAACAATCTTCCAATTTATGGTAAATCCTGGGTAGAAGAATGTGGAAACATTGATGCTTTATGAAAAGTTTATTTTGGTGACAATGCCCCAGAGAAATTAGCAATTTACAAATAGATAACTTATTTTAAAAAGAGACAGGTTGAGTGCTGTGGCTTACACTTAAAATCTAATCTCAGCATTTTGGGAGGCAGAGAAGATCACTTGAGGCCAAGAGTTCAATACCAGCATGGGCAGCATAGCAAGACCCTTTCTCTACAAAAAAAAGTTTTAAAAACTTAATCAGACATGGAAGCTCACATCTGTAGTCACAGCTACTTAGGAAGCTGGGGCAAAAGGATCACTGGGCTCAGACCTTCAAGGGTACATTGAGGTATGATCAGCTTCTGCACTCCAGCCTGGGTGACAGCACAAGAAACTGTCTTCCAAAAAAAAAAAAAAAAAAAAAGAGACAAGATAAGAAGACAATATTGAAGATGAACCCAACAGCAGCAGACTATCCACATCAATTTTAAGAAAGAAAAAATCATCTTGTTCATGCCTTAATTGAAGAAAACTGACAATTAACAGCACAAACAGTAGCTAATACTGCAGACATCGTGATTGTTTCAATTTACATAATTCTGACTAAAGATTAAAGCTGAGCAAACTTTGCACTCGATGGGTGCCAAAAATATTGAGCTCAGATCAGTTGCAGACAGAGCAGAGCTTTAGATGGCAAATTTAAACAAGTGGGACCAAAGATCCTGATGCATTTCTTTGATGAATTATAGAGATGAAACATGGCTTTACCAATACAATCCTAGAAGCAAAGCACAATCTCAGCAATAGCTACCAAGAGGCTGAAGTGGTCCAGTCAATGAAAAAGCAGAGCAGTTAAGAGCAAAGGTCACAGCTATGGCTTTCGGGGATGCTTAAGGCATTTTGCCAGTTGAATTTCTGGAGGGCCAAAGAACAATATCTGCTTATTATGAGAGTGTTTTTAGAACATTAACCAAAGCTTCAGCAGAACAATGCCTGGAAAGCTTCACCAAGAAATCCTCCTCCACCAAACAACGTTCCTGCTCATCCTTCTCATCACACAATAGCAACTTTGTAAGAATTTTGGTGGGAAATCATTAGGTATCCACCTTGGGTCCTGATTTGAGTCCTCTTACTTCTTTTTGTTTCTGAATCCTGAAATATCTATAGGATAGTTTTACATAAATATCATAAAGTAAGATAGTTTTACATAAATATCATAAATAGCATTGACATACTTAAGTCCCCAGGACCCTTAGTTCTTTAGGGATGGACTAATGGCTGGTGTCACCACTTACAAAAGTGCTTTGAATTTGATGATGCTTGTCTTTTAATTCAATTTTTCCATGAACTTTCTGAAGTCCTTTCACATACATTATTAAAAGACTTTTAGTAATGCTAATTTAAAGCCCTAGGTTAATTTCTGTATTCTAGGTGGTTGGGAGTATGAGAGGAGGTGGCATAGAGATGGAGAGCAACAATTACATAGCTTCTTCCTCGTAGTAGGGCCTGTGTTCTCAGTGCCCCAGTCTAATTCTATTTATAAACATTTCTTTCCCCTTATAAACAATTCCAGCTTGATGAATTGTTTCAAAAGAGCCACAGTCTCTTCAGTGTTTCCCTAAATACACCAATGAACACTCAGAGTGGCATTACGTCTTACAGACACGAGGAGGCTTCTTGGGCTTTACCTGTGTTCCCTTCTAGCTATTCAGTACAGAAGGAAGGGTGATTTGAAGGTTTGTGGACAATGGTCAAAGAACAGCTCTACTAACTTCCTGCATTAAAAGAGTTACAAGTTAGCGTGGATGTGGAGAAAAGGGAACACTTCTACGCTGCTGGTGGGAA
>CAUYON010125109.1:0-13184 GCA_963573935.1 Arctocebus calabarensis
TATATAGTGATCAAGGAAATGCCATGAAGGATATCTGTAACAGTATGATCAAAATATTTCTGAATGTATATGAATCGTGCCCTGTGATTGCACCAATGTACATAATTATGATTCAATAAAATTATTAAAAAAAAAAATTATCCATAAACTATTAGCTAATACAGGAAGGAATCCACACATACATTCTTTAGCCATAGGCTGAGCCCTCAGCCCTCAGCCCTATATTCCTGGTTCACAATACAAGCTCAAAGGAGATCCGGAAAGAGATTGTGAATCTACCTATACTATCACTGGCCAGTCCCTAAAGAGTTTATGTTGTGTACAATGGGTACATCAGGTACCCTGGACACTAGAAACCCTCTGCTGTCATCCAGAGTGACCAGATGAGTAGTTGGTCAGTTAATAGAAAATATTGCTTAAATGGAGAAATGCTTTAAAATGGAGCATGTATAACTTAAATTTTCTTTGCAACTTAAAATGTACAAATTGGGTACATCCCTAAGCTTTTGATGTAGGCCAAGAGTAAGTGGCTGCAGTTGATATTAAACTGGTCCAATGATCAGAGTTCACATTATCTTTGTTGTATTAACAAAGATTTATCATCTACTAGGATTTATAGGGTAGCTTTCTTTAGTGTAGATTGAGAATGTAAAGACCTTTGTGAAACAATATGAGTGCAGATTCTGTGGTTTTTATGATTCCTTCCATCACCAAGGCTTTTAGAGTTGTCTCACCCACATCTAATTCAACAGCAGTTTTTAGCAACTTAATCTTGCTGTTTCCAAAACATCGAAAAAAAGAACAACTTTCTTTTTGCACTTATGTTAAATGAGTTTATAAAACATTTCATTGAAACATGTAATTACATAACAAATAGAGTTGGCATAAATAGATATGGGCAGCAAGACAACTGACTCTTGGTAAGTAATTACACTGGAGAGAACAGAAGGACCGGGATGAAATAGAGAGCTAGTCACTAGTTGGAAATAATCTGCCTTCTTTGGGCATCAGGCAATTTGTTTTACACGGGGAATAGAAAGTGTTGGCTACTCTAATGATTAAGAGGAGATTGGTTAAGAGTTTCTAATGCAGCAAGTCGTCTAATAGAGAAACACTAAACAAGTGGCAAAGAGAAACACAGGGCTGGTGGAGATAGTATAGACCAAAAGGATCCTTGTTTGTCGAGCTCAGTTCTGGAACTGCCTTGGGTGGTAGATAGAGAGCTCTGGGGTTCTTCCTAAGTTATACTCTAAGAAACAGTTCATTTCATCCCCTCCTTGAGCAAATGGAGAGGCTCAACTCCTGAAGTTTCTGTTTCCATCCTGATCCAAAGAGAAAGAAATCTCCAAAACATCCTAAAAAGACTCTCAGAATGTCAGATGATGAGCATCAGATAGCTAAACCTCCCTCCTCCTCTACTGAAGGTGTGGCAGGAATCCGCAAGAGTAAACTTGCGTCAGCCAACAGTGCTCACACCAAACTCTAGCACTCCCAGGACAGCTTCTTCAACAAACCAGTGTTATCAGCATCGTGAAAAAAACAGCAGCAACTAGTGGCTACAAAGCATTTGCCATGGTCAGAGGTGTAGTAGGGCAGTACAAACATTACCTATTTAAGCTTTTGTGCTTACATTTCAGATTTATAATAAGATTTATAATATTCATATAACTCCATTTCACAAATAAGAACAGTGAGTCTCAGGAGGTTAAAAACTTATTCATGAACATATATTTGCTAAGTAGCAGAGCTTGGGTTTAAACGGAGCGAGGGTCTTTGATCACAGGGCAGAACAAAAAAAGGGAGGAGAATCTTCGTGAGTGTGATGATGTTTGGGAACATGCTATGATGATAAATGTAATTATTTAAATGACAATTCCTGAAGACAGAAAACACAAATTTCTAAATCAGCAACACAGAAAAGGCAAAAAGGCTTTAGAATGTCTTGGGTAAGACAACTTTCAAAGTTATCATCATGGTGAAGAACTCTAATTGGACTAATTGGTTCAGATGATGACAATGGCACAGTGGGTAATGAAGATGTAAGAAGAGAAAGGAGTGGTGAGGGGATTGTTTAATATTTTAGGCAGATAAGCAACCCTTCCAATTTATTATTTTATAATTTAATTTATTATGTGCCTGAGAAGATCCCATTATAAAATACAGTCCTAAAACATCTGCTATGTGGCCAGCCAAATATTGGCAACTAAGTATGTCATAGCCACGGTATGTCTCTCTCACTATAATCACTAGTGGTAATTCTTGTCCCTGGCACCACACCAATGTTAAGTGAGAATACTTTGGAAAATATGTGGCCCTTTTAAAAGAAAACTCAGACAAATACCTCTTCCTTTTTCCAAGATTCCAGTAAGACTGGGAGAAAAGGTTTTAAATTAGCACCTTAACTTTGGCAAAGACAAGACTTGCTCAAAGTCACAAAGATATGTAATCAATATTATAACTGGGTGTTTTCCATAAGTACTCACTGATTTAGGAACCAGACAAGAGGGTACCGAGGGAAAACTGACCCAAATGGAATATTTCCTCCTAATAATGTTCCTCAAGACAAAAACTATCCTTGAATAATGAGGGGATGACTATATTAATATTTTGAGATGCTTGGTTAAAAGGCAAATTGTAGAAACTTAAAGTCTCATTTTCATTTATATATATATATGAACTGCATATATATCAGTCTGCACTGTCCAGCTTGTGCTAAGAATTAAGAGGCCTAATTCTCTAGCCAGGACCACAGCTGGCCATAAAGCACCTGTTATTAATCTTTTGAAAATATAGAGTTTTGGCTATTTGTGTGTTTATTTTTCTAAGGAATGGGTTCTTAGCTCTTATTCATTTTTCAAACACTTGATTTTAAAAGTTAATAACCAATAGTAAAAGAATTATGACCAAAATCAAGGAATAAATAAGAAGTTATTACCAGTGAAGGGCCAACCTCCTCCCTTCCCTGCCTCTCAATTCCCCCTCAACCTGTGGCCACATTTTATATGACAACCCCCCAGGAGCCACTGGTGTATAATGGTGTGGTATTTGCCTAGTAATCGCCAAAGGACTGTATATAAATAAGTTAATGTTATGGTCATTACTACTCAATTTGTAAGTTTATTCTTCTAACACTTTCAAAGAAAGATAAATATTTAAAGAGCAGCCACTGTGCTCTGAGGATGTTCCTGTGCAACACAAGGTCATTTGTGAAGTGAAGGAAGAGGGATTCAGCTCTCAAGCTGCTCCATTGGCCAGTGAATCTTATCTGTTTTCAGTTTTCTTGTTTTCCTTTCTTTCATCCTGCCTGCCTGCATTTCTTTTTTTAAAGATACAAAGACATTGGAAAATTTCACATCTTCTGAAAAATTTTTAAATGGTTATTAATTCTGCATATTTTAAAATGTTATTAGCACATCCTCAGGCTAAGAGGGACCAAGTGGTTTTTATGGATATAATAAATACATAAAAATGCACTCCCACAGAGCTAGAATAGACACCCAAGGTTCAAAAACCCTTCTAGGAATGAAAGGAAATTAATGGTTTTCATCATAAGAACCCTGGGCGCAGTATATAAGCTGCAGCCTGAATTGTACCTGGTTGGCCAGATTTTATTCTTCCTCTTCATTTGATACCCACTACGGTGAGAAATCCTCTAAAGAATTTAGGCAACCACTGTCAGATAATTGCAGCCTTTGAATACTGACACACAAATATACACACATACATTTTGTTTTCCCTAGCTTACACTTCCAGACTGCTTCTCCTATACAGATGACTTATTTTTAAATATAATTGCACTTATTTTGACTGGGCTGGCTTCTTAAGACAGTTTAGTTATATTCATTGCAAAAGCATTTGGAAATGGTCTATTTGTTTCCTCTGTTCCAGCACACACACTATCAATTCATCTTGTGGTTATGAAAGAAACAAACATCCCACAGGAATCCTTCATTTTCAAAGTCAGGTAGGTGTGTAATATCTCTAGGTTTTTTAGGATTTAAAGCAAAGTATATCTAGTGAAAATGCTTCTGTCTTCTACTGCTTTTAAATTCAAAAGAAACACCATTGTTTAGCTCTGCAAAGTATGAGCATCTCCCTTCCCCCTGACAGATCTAGTAAACAGTGCCTGGGTTAGAAGCAAGATTCTTGGAATGTGAAAATCAAATTCTATATAATCCACATATGGGGAAGCAAATTAAAGGCAATTTTTGTAAGTTTTTGAGTCCAACACATGGTCTCCGCTACAAATGCAATTTGACATTCAACCTCTCTCTACCAGTGACCTGAGGGATACAAATCTGTCAAAAAGCTTAAAGTTATCTTGAGTTCAGTCAAGTAATGGGCTATCTGGTGCACAGTTGAGATATATCTGTTTGAATTCTCCCAACAGAATCTGTTTCATAATTTTTATTGATAAGTAATTTCCCTGTATATCACTAAGCATTCCAGTTTGCTACATTATCTCAAAAACAGCATATTTTCCAGCCACCTTATTTTGGCCATAAAATATTACAAAGTCAAGTCTAAGCCAAAAGTATAAGGCTATCTAGAAGCAGGTCTGATGTGACACCATTTTTTTTTCTATTGCTGCCACTCCCACTCTTTGGAGAGAAAGCAGATGCTCCTCTCAGCCTCATGATGGCCATCCTCAGAACACCATCCTCAGAATCACCTAACCACTTACAAATAAGAAAGGGGGGCTCAGTGCCCATAGGTCAGTGAGTAGAGCGCCGGCCACATACACTGAAGCTGGAGGGTCTGAGCCTGGCCCAGGCCTGCTAAACAACAATGACAATTGCAACCAAAAAATAGCTGAGGGTTGTGACAGGCACCTGTAGTCTCAGCTAATCAGGAGGCTGAGGCAAGAGAATCACTGAAGTCCAAGAGTTTGAGGTTGTTGTGAGTTGTGAGACCACAGCACTCTACTGAGGGCAACATAGTGAGACTCTGTCTCAAAATAAATAAATAAATAAAAAGAAAGGAGAGCTGGATTCCTTAAGCCAAGTGGAAATTTATCTGGAGACAATTAAGATTTCAATTTTATTTTTGTGTTAGACACATATTAACAGGCAAATGTTTCTAAATAGTACAGCCTAATGGTTAAGGGTGTAAATTTTACCATCAAGCAGAATTTGTTTAAATTCTCTGTCACTAGTTAGCTGTGTGGCCAGGTACAGGTTACAAGACCTTGCTGTGAATTATCTTCTCTTTTGTGGTCAGAAGATAGCAGTAGTATCCCTCTTATAAAATCATGGTGAGGATTAAATTTCACCATGCTAAACCCCTCCTTCTAGGGCTGTCCTTGGAAATTCAACATTCACTAGCTTTATTACGTAGAGCTTTAGATCTTTCCATACCTGGTATTTGCCCATAAAAAAATTAGGTGCAGATAGAACTTCTTACACAGCTGGAGAAGCCATCAATCTGGGCAGTCCCGAAACAGAAGTAATTCTCTCTTGTAAAGGAAGTCTGCTTTCAGCTTTAAAATTAAATAATATAGGCAAAAGCATCAAGCACAGTGCATAGAAACTATTAAGTTCCTAAAGCCGTGAACTGAATTGGAATCCATATCTTGCCCACTTTTGTTTCCTCAAATTCTTGGAGCAAGATCTTTTTGCTATTATTCAAGGAGTAAGTTAGCTAAACATCTAACCCTACCTTTCCTTGGGGAGAAGTCCTGCCCCAGGACTTTCACTGGCCATAATATCTCTGCTATATTTTGGGTGTTCTGTTTTCTGCAGTCTCTGCTGGCAGGTATCATAGAAGCAGAGAGAAAGAAGAGCAGAGGACAGGAGTAGAAATAAGGAAACTTGCCCTGCTGATGGACAGTGGGGCACCCATGCCATTGAATGGTGCTGATCCCTCCAGTATTCAGACCACACCAAGCCTGTGAAAGGAGTGATTGCATGGCCAATACTCTTCTCTTCTTTATTCACCCATGACTTGGTATAATAAACCCTGGATGGTTTGGTAGCCTAATTAAGTTCCTCTTCCTCTCAACCCAAAGAACCTACCTCACAGGCTTCCCATTGGACTGGAGATTTTATCATCAAACTTACATCTGACTTTCAGGGAGCAGTAGGTCATGACAAATATCCTGTGTCCACTGGAAATATATCTTCCTTTCATGCAGTTGTTCTCAATCACTGGCTCACACCTGGGCTGCTATCATAGGCAGGCAGAACACTTTAATTGGCATTCAGCCCTCCCTGCAACATAATATTTCTCTATCCTTATAAAGACAAACACCAAATGAGAATAAGTTAAGAGTAAAGACAACTGATCTGATCCTTAGAGGAAGCTTTCTTTGGGGAATGTGCTCCCTTAAGTCTTGCCTGTGGTCTGAGTCATCTCGGACCATAGAGATCCCTACACACATGGTTGACAGGACTCCTGACCTATTGTGCATGAACTTTTCGGCTACTGGGAAGGTATATGTGGCTTTAATTCATCTTCTCTTTGACCTCTTTGGCCACTAACCACAGCTTTCTGATCCTTAAAGCAATTTCTATTAGTCTAGCAAACTCTGAAACATACCTGCTTACTCCTCAGAGTTCATGGCTGTGTTTGAGTCCATGCAAACTAAACAGGGTCCTCCACCTCTCTTATCTCAAGGTTAGAAAAAAATGACATTTCATGAATTCATACTCATGATACTCATCACCTGCAGATAATGGCTAATTTTCTCTGACCCATATCTGGCACATGGACCCAAAAGACTCTGAAACTTTCATATCAATATACTAGGAACCAGAAGAGCCAGGTTTTAGACCTGGATCCATTTTTACGTGTTCTTGATATAGTTTCTTGATATGAAATTACTTTCTAAACTTCACTGATGTATTAGTTTATTTAGACTGCCATAGAAAAGTGCTATGACCTAGATGGCTTAAACAATACAAATTTATTATCTCACAGTCCTGGAGGTTAAAAGTCAAAGATCAAGGTATTGACAGAATTGGTTCCTTCTCAGAGGATGTAGACATATGGAAAAACATACCATGCTCAGGGATGGGCAGAATTAGTATTGTTAAAATGTCTATACCACCCAAAGTGATTTACTGATTCAATGCAATTCCTGTTAAAGTGTCAACATCATTTTTCACAGATCTAGGGAAAAAAATCTACACTTTGAATGGAATCAGAAAAGACCCTGAATATCCAGTAAGCGACCTTACATAATAAGAACAAATCAGGAGGCATCGTTTTACCAGACTTCTAGCTATACTACAAGGCTATAGTAACCAAAACAGCATGGCACTGGCACAAGAACAGAGACTTAGACCTATGGATCAGAATAGGGAACCCAGTTATGAAATCATCCTCATGTTCCCATCTGGTCTTTGACAAAGTAGAAGAAAAAATACACTGGGGGAAAGAGTCTCCATTCAACAAATAGTGCTGGGAAAATTGGCTGCATGGAGAAGATTGAAGCAGAATCAGCATTTCTCAGCACTCACAAAAATTAAGTCATACTGGATAAAGGACTCAAACCTGCAGTATAAAACTATAAGAATTCTAGAAGGAAATTTTGGAGAAACTCTTCTTGATATTGGCCTAGGCAAAGAATTTATGAAGAAGATTCCAAAAGCAATCACAGAAACAGCAAAAATAAATAAATGGAACCTGATAAAATTAAAAAGTTTCTGTACTGCTAAAGACACAGTCAGTAGAACAAAGAGACAACCTACAGAATGGGAGAGAATATTTGCATGCTATATATATCCAATAAAAGGCTGATAACCAGAATCTACAAAGAACTAAAGTAAATGATCCAGAAAAAAAATCAAATAACCCCATTAAAAAATGGGTAAAAGACATGAACATAAACTTTTCAAGTGGAGATAGTCTAATGGCCAACAAACCCATGAAACTAAGCATCTCTAATCATCAGGAATGTGCAAATCAAAACCACAATGAGAAATGATCTAACTCCAGTGAGAATGGCTCTTATCAAAAAGTCCCAAAACTATAGATGCTGGTGTGGATGAATACTTGGGGGTACACACTGTTTGGAGAGAAAAGAACATTTAGGAGTATACACTGTTGGTGAGATTGCAAACTAAAATAATCTCTATGGCAAGTAGTATAGAGATTCCTCAAAGAACTAAAAGTAGACCTATTATTTGATCCAGCAATCATACTACTTGGTATTTACCCAAAGGAAATAAAGACATTTTATTAAAAAGACACTTACACTAGAATATTTATAGCAGGACAATTCACATTCACAAAGATATGTAAACAACCCAAGTGCCCAGCAATATATTAGTCCACCTGAGTGGACTAATAATATGTGGTATATGACACCATAGAGCCATAAAAGCATGGTGATCTAGTATCTTCTATAACAACTGAGATGGAGCTGGAGACCATTCCTCTAAGTGAAGTATAGCAAGAATGGAAAAACAAATGTCACATGTGCTCAATATTAATTGGAACTAGTCAATTAACATTTATGTGCACATATGGAAGTAAAACTCAACAGGAATCAAGTAGGTGGGAGGGGAGAGAAGGGGCTGGGTAAATTCACACCTAACGGGTATAATGCACACTTTCTGAGTGAAGGGCACACTTGTAACTTTGAGTTAAAATGTACAAAACAAATTATGTAACCAAAACATGTGTGACACCATAATATTCTGAATTTTTAAAAAAAGAATTGTTTCCTTTTGAGAAGTGTGAGGAACAGATCTGTTACAGAAATCTCTCCTAGCTGCTGGTATCCTCAGGCATTTCCTAGCTTGTAGATGGCCATCTTCTTCCTGCATCTTTGCATCATCTTCCCTCTATCTTCATGTCCAAATTTTCCCTTTTTATAAGAAAACCAGTAATATTGGTAGGAGTCCACTCTACTCTAGTATGATCTTGTCTTAACTAATTACATCTCAATGACCTTATTTATAAATAAGGTCACATTTTGCCATACTGGGCATTTGAACTTCAGCATATGAAATTTGGAGAAAACACAATTCAACCCATAGCAACCTGTAATCCATGTTTTATCTAATTGCCAAGTTTATGTAAGAGAAAATAGATACAAAAGAATTTTGCAAACTGTAAAGCACTACACTAACACTAGGAATTATTATTAGAACATGCTTACTTGCTGGAAGTCTTTTTGTTTGCTGTTTTTTTTTTTTTCCCTGAGCTCTACAGCATGTGACTATTCTAACGATTATGCTGCACATAGCTGACTATAGTGGCCTTGCTATTTTTCTGCAAGTGCTATTTCCTTCTCATTTATTGATTTGCATAAAATACCACTTAATGCTTAAATATTTATATTATGTGGACTCAGTAATAGCTTAATTTCCACAAAATAAAAAGGTACATTATCTCTTACTGCAGACAGAGTCTTCTTTTTCCAAGCCATTTACATTTCCATCTCCCCAAGACAGAACTTATGTAAATGGATTAGTGGCATAGAAACAAAATACAGTCCTTGCAGGGGAAAATCTGACTAGAAAAAGGGCTTGTAGTCTGAAATTATCTGAATCTTTTCTCACATAAGAGTTTCTCCAAAGCCTAAGTTGAAGAGCAATACTTTAAAATCAAACTAGCTGAAATGATAGTCATTATTTCCCCTAAGGAAGCAAAAGGAGGATTTCTTATTCCATTTGGATGCTTATCCAAAATGTTAGTGTTGGGCTCATCTTCCTCCTAGGAGAGGCTGATGACAATAGTCAACAAGCATTTTCATAAATAGTGGCTATAAGAACTTTTTTAACACCTTTGAAAATTATTTTTTCATTACATGCTATATTTACATCCTATGTCTGCTATAACAAGTTACCACTAGCTATTGATGGCATAAGATAGTAGAAATGTATTACGTCAGAGCTCTGGAGGCTGTAAGTCTGTATTCTGGCAGGACCTTGCTCTCTCCTGGGAGCTCTAGGGAAGAATGTGCCCCTTCCTTTTCCAGCTCCTGTGGCTGCCCCACCCTTCCTCAGTTGCTGGTAGCATCACTCTAGTCTCTGCCCGGCTTCACATTGCCTCATCATGTGCTTCTTATCGTCTTCTGTCTGAATGTCCCTCTACCCCCCTCTTGTAAAAACACCTATGATATCACCCAGGGCACACCATAGTAATCCAGGGTAATTTCCTCATTTCGAGGTCATTAATTTAATCACATCTGCAAAGAGGTCACTTTCACAGGTTCCAGGGACTTGATGTGAATATCTTCTAATCTAGAGGACCATTTTTCAACCACCGCACATGGGTAAAGAAAAGAAGCCTTCAATATATTTTCTTAGGTGATTAGTTTTCAAGCTATTTCCAAAAAGCCTAGGGGCTCTGCAGAAGAACAGCGAGAATCATAGAGGTAAGTGATATGTGCCTGAGTCCAGAAACCCCTCCCTCTCTCCCCTATCATCCAAAACAGGTCTGCTTTCCTTTGGGAACATGGGGTCCTGAGAAAAATGCCATTTTAAGGAAAGATTCAAGGACTTAAAGAAAGGGGTGAGAACTACCCCTCACCGGCTGATAGTTCTGAGAATGCTTTTTTATCTACATAAAATTCACATGGGAAGGAATTTCTTAAAAACAACATATACTGACATTCTGGGAGATTCTGAATCATAGGTCTTAGAGGAACCTTGGAATCAGTATTTTAAGAGGTACCACAGTAACCTGATCTCACTGCCAGGATTAGATGTCATACATTTCCAGGTAAATCAGGGTCCTCTTGGACCTATTCTTGATCTGTTAATTGAAATTGTTTCCAGGGGAGGTTGGTGGCTCTAATACCCAATAAGAATAAGAAGACTGAAGAGGCCATTTCTGTCATGCAAACATTTAAGGGCACTACTTTTAAAAATATTATTGGCATTTGCTTAAAATACCACAGTTCCTCAAAAGGATGAATTCAGTGTGATTCCACTGACATGAAGAGTCCATTTATGATCACATTCCATTACATCTAGAGTAATCAAATTCAGAGAAACAGAAAATAGAGGTAGTTGTCAGGGGCTAGAGGGAAGGGGAACAGGGAATTGTTTGATAGATACATAGCTTTGGTTTTGCAAGATGAAAAGAGTTCTGTGGTTGGATGATGGTGATGGTAGCACAGCAATGTGAATGTTCTTTTTTTTTTTTTTTTTTGAGACAGAGCCTCAAGCTGTCACCCTGGGTAGAGTGCTGTGACATCACAGCTCACAGCAACCTCCAATTCCTGGGTTCAAGCGAGTCTCTTGCCTCTGCCTCCCAAGTAGCTGGGACTACAGGCACCCGCCACAACTCCCGGCCATTTTTTGGTTGCAGCCGTCATTGTTGTTTGGTGGGCCCTGGGGCTGAATTGAACCCGCCAGCTCAGGTGTACGTGGCTGGCGCCTTAGCCTCTTGAGCCATAGTTAATGCCACTGAACCATATGCTTGAAAATGGCTAAGAAGGTAAATTTTACACTGTGTTCATTTAACAACAATTTAATTTAACCACAATTTTACACTGTGTACATTTAACCATAATTTTTAAAAGTTTCTTATGAAATGGTGTCATGAGCAACATTGGTGCTCCAGGTTCCTATTTAGCATTTTTGTGCACCCCTTTCCCATAAGTTTTGCTTCTAACAACCAGCACACACAGTTTATCTTCCAAGGACTTCCCCCAGACAATGTGAGCCACTCTGTACTCACAAATGCCCAGGAAGTATTTGGAAGGCCCTCAGTCCCAGCTCACGGTCAGGACAACACTGGGCATAGCTTACTCTCCAGACTTCCCATGGAATCAGGCTCAACATAGCCTCCGGGAGATTTTGCATTTGTTTGGCTACCCGGCTTCCCCTGCATCTGTCCTGTGTAGCAGTTTCCCCGGAAGTCCTTCCTTAAGAAAGCACACACACACATACACACACACACACACACGGGGTAGGGGAGGATTCCTCATTATGGTTTCAATTTTGACTGAGTTAGTCAAATCCATGGACCAAGACCAGCTATGTGATTCACCCATCAAAATACATAAAGAATTGTGTGCTCTTCCTTCTAAAACAAGTTGAGATTTTTTAAATGTACATAAATAGCATCAGGAAGCATATGAAGAGGGCATAGGAATAACACAAAATGGTGAAGCATTTCGGTTCTAGAAGACAGTAATTCAGAAGGGACTTGCCATGGACAGCTGCATGGAGGAGGATGAAAGATGGGAATGATTTGGATAAGCAAAGATTGAGTGATAGCAGCTTTGGGAAAGGGAGAAAAATGATGTCAAAAGTGAAAGTGGAAAAATGAAAAGTGTTCTGGGAAGGGCCAGTAGGGAAACCATGGTGAATTCTGTGTTTCCCTAGGCTACCTGACCCACAGGCATTGCAGAAGAGAATCCTGATACCCAGAAGGAAGTCGGTTACAACAGAAGTCAGACTTGAAGATGCTGAACTAGAAGAGGAAAAGAAGCCTTGAGTCAGGATCTGGTAAGACATAGGCTAACTAAACACATGGTTGTATGAAGAGATCAAATTAACAATAGACAATAAACAAAAAGACTTTCTGGGCATGAAAGGATAGTTTTTAGAAAAAAGGAAACTCGGCCCTCTCTTATAAATATAAAATTAAAGTATGTCAAAGATTTTATTTAGCTCATCAAATAATGAGGGGAAAAAAATAAGATGAAAAAAATGTGTACAGAGGGGAATCCAAAGAACAAACACATATATAGGCAACCAGGAGTGCTGAAATAAACTTCTAGCAGATGTATCTATGCACCTCCACCAGGAAAAATAAAATGTATTTGTACTTCCAAGAATAAGAATCATTTGCATTACTATTAGTTTTCTACAGTTTACAGATCTATAAAATAGCTTACTCAAAAACAAAAAAAGGTTGAGACCCTTATAAAATCAGATAACTCAAAAGGGTAAGGCAGTTAATGCCTCATATTCAATTGAAGGGTTACCCACATATAATTTTTTGGCCATTTGGTTACACAAAGTTCTCAGTTATCTATTCACAGAGCCCTAATGAGTAAGATACATTTATATCAATAAGAAGGTAATATTAATATGGACCATTTTCCAAATTTATTTAGACATGAGACCCTTTTTTTAAATAATTTTATTGAATCATAATTCTGTACATTGGTGCAATCACAGGGCACGATTCATATACATTCAGAAATGTTTTGATCGTACTGTTACAGATAGCCTTCATGGCATTTTCTTGATCACTATATAAAGACATTGATACTC
>CAUYON010125114.1:0-84221 GCA_963573935.1 Arctocebus calabarensis
ATACATCATGCTGTGGCCTGGAGCAGGGTGTGACCACAGATCATAGGAAACACACACGTGCACACACTCAAGGAGCAGGGTGTGACCACAGATCATAAGATATGTATGCACACACACATGGATTTCACCTAGTCATTTACATCCAATATTTTATATGTTATGCATCAAGAAAGTCAAATTAACTCACTGACTATTCTAAGAAAAGCTAGATTTCCTTAGACTGAATCATATACTTGCACATAATCTAATTTGGTCAGAATGTGATCATATTAATATGTTTCTTGTATACTTAAATAGTTCAAATAAACTTGCTTTAGTCTCTGATTATTTACTCCAGATCTACATTTTCAAATCCTACCACTATTTGAAGCAGAATCACCAGAAATTGGGTTATCTAAGATATTTGATGGTATATTAAAATAAGACAATCACATTTGTGAGTCTAAAAGGTAACATACATCAGAAAACCTGTAATTCACACAGGTTCTCAAAGACCTAATAGTGTTTTCTTTTACATTTAACCCTTTGGTAAGAAAGAATTCTATTGAAATCCTCATTTCTAACCAACTCTGTGATTAAAGCATGCAAATAACTAGTAAAGTTTATGTCCAGAGATGATGCTGCAATAGTTTTCGTGATGGTGGAGGCAGATATGGAAAATTGCCAGCACCTAAAGCATCCACTTTAATTTACAGACTGATAGCAATGTGAAAAACAATTCAATTTTTGTCCTATCAAAGGAGATAAAACTATAAAAAGGTCATTATAGAAAAATGCAAAAAGTGAATGTAAAAATAGTAGAAAGAAAAGAACCATCAATTATTTCATTTCTATACTTAAGTTGTCAGATCTGTTCATACTTACAGGGGTAACTGAGGGAGTTTCTTCAGTATGTGTGTCTTCCTATCCTTGAGGTTCTACAACTGTCCTAACACTCAAAAATTCCAGAAATTGTTGAGCTAATATCAAGCAAGATGTATTCGTTCTAATCAACACTTTCTCTCCTGAGAATTTACTGTTTCGGGGCAAGATTTTTTTTGTTTGTTTCTTGGGGTTTTTTATGGTTGTTGTTTTTACCATTGTGAGAAAAAGTACTGAAAAACCAATTAGTTTTCTTTAACTAGTTTTTGTACAGGTAAGTGTTGTTGGCGCCAGTCTCATGGGGTGAGATCTCTATGCAGAGAACTGTCACTGCTGGCCCGTGAGAAAATGAGTATCTGGGGCTTTTTCTCTCTCTTCCCCTTACCTGTAATTCCTAGGTATTCTCCATCATGAAAATGTGTTTGGAGCAATAAACTGTCAGTTCTTTTTGAGCAAACTGTGTACTAAATGCATTAATACATTATTTAACCTTCAAAACAACAGTTGTTCACTTTTTCAGAGAGACATTGATGTAGAATGTGATGTAAAATGCTTGGGGTTACACAGGCTAGTAAATGACACAGCCACACGTAAGCCCCTTTGCCTAACTCTCTCGTATCCTGCCCTTTATTTCCTTTATTTCTTGGCCATCTGCTCAGGACACCATACTTGGTGCCAAGGATGCAAAGATAAAAAATGCTGTGTCCCAGACCTGGTCACTCTCCATCTAGCAGGGTCAGGGCTGTGCCGTCTGTGTGAGGCCCACCTGGCAGTGCCAGGGGGCTGGTCCCTGCCCAGGTGCTGCTTCCCTGGAAATCTATTGACATCAACTAAGCACCTGTTCTGCCAGAACCCTTGGGCAGTTTTCTGTCTTGACACCAACATGACCGTTGCTGAAAGCAAACTCTACACACACGTGAAACGTTTTGATTGTTGTAACACTGCCAAGTATTTTTCAAGCCTTCTGCTATTCTTTCTACAGAATACTACAGAAATATTATGTAAGACCAGAACTAAGCAGAAATAGCACTGAAAGTGTGTTTATGCCATGCGCATCAGAACTACCAGGCGCACAGAGCCTCTAATGGGACTCGCTTTCCCCAACACCTTGTGACCTGCAGCCTGGCCGCTTCATCTGTACTCAGCTTCCCACACAATGACAGCCTTTCTAGTGTGTGCCGGCCATTTATCAGGACATTAGTGACCGGCCACCCTCCAGATGCCTCCCCGTGACTGTCACACAAAGGAAACATTAGTTTTCTTGGATGTTGCTGTTATAATTTGAAAATTAGCTTTGCCTTCATGGCTGCATCCCATTTGGAATCTGCCTTTGATGTTGTTATTAGTCTGAGCTCACGGTGCTCATGATAACTGTCACACATTAATCACATCCATCATGTGATTCTTAATTTGCTCTGTTATGACAAATGGATTTAGACACAAACTTGCAATTACCTATTTAGAGGTTAATAGCAGATTTGGGGTTGTAATTGGTTCCCAAATATTCAATTTAGGAAAATTATTTCTCACCCTGCTCTAAAACATGTTCTAAATGAGCAAATTGTATTTTTTACTATCACTGCAAAATTGTGCCAGATGAGACCATATGAAACATCTGAGCAGACTAGTCACTAGGATAGCATATTCATGCATCCTCCGACGTGCTCTCATGTTTGACGTTACCTCATTTATCCACCCCATTCTTAAGGGATCTCAAATTATTCCAGAACATTTTACTTTATAAACTCTTTATGGGGACTGTTATATAGTGATTATTCTTTTTTTCAGAAAGTTAGAAGTCTGAATAATAATTTCCTACAATTAAACCTTTTGAATCTAATGGCAAGAAGATGATGTTTATAAAGATTGCTGTATGTTTCAATTTTCTCTTGGATCCCTTTGTTAAATATTGCGAATTTAAATTGATGGCATGTTAAAAATAGTGTCAGAAATTTGCTTTCTAATTGAGCAGGGGTTCTCTTGCTGTGTTCTCTGAGGTTACACCGACGTCTATCTTTTCCTTGGAGAGTTTGCATGGAGTAAGGTTCTGCTTCTGCTGTGGCCATCTCCCCTTCCATGTACGTATCCAGAAGATAGTACATATTCATCTACTCAGAAAAACTTGTCTAACAAGTCTTAGTCCCAGCAAATGACTACGACATGTGGGACGTCGGTCAGCAAAGTGCAGACAGCAGGTTTTGGGAGATGCACACATAGAAGTGAGAGACGAAGAAGGTTCGTAATTAGGGGCTGTAGAAGCTGGCGGCACAGAAACAAAGAGCTTCAACTTGGGAGCCATGCGGCCTGGATTTAACTCACATCTCAGCTGCGTTCTGCTGGATCAGTGAGCAAGTCATGTAACCGAGATCAGTGTAGGAAGACGGCAGTGTCTATTTCATTGTTGTGAGGATTAATGATTTCGTAAAGCTCTTAGCATATCATTAAGTGCTTAGTAAATGTTGGCTATTATTATCTGGTCTGTGCTCTTATCCAAAAAGGAAATTCGCTTCACAGGGGCCTGAAAAGATGACAGTTCAGCCCTCACTTAAAATTGTTGCCATGCAGAGGCATTTGCCACTGTCCCAGGTATTTTCTCCCCATTTTTGATCAGGCCTAATAATGAGAATTGAAGTCTTCCTACTTTGGGTCCATCTCTGCTCATAAAAAAATGTACATAATGTGTTTTCTATAACAAGATTTCCCAAATATTTGAAATGTCTAGTCCACGTTATAGGATCTCAAATTATTCCAGAACATTTTACTTTATAAACTCTTTATGGGGACTATTATATAGTGATTATTCTCTTTTTTTTGCAATGTTAGCAGTCTTAATAATTTCCTGCCATTAAACTTTTGGAATCTAATGGTAAGGAGAAGAAGTGTATAAAGAGTGCTATACGTTTCAGTTTCCTCTTGGATCCCTTTGTCAAATATTGCATCTTCGAGGTCTTTTCTTCTCAAGCCTCCTCCTCAGTCCCTTGGCTGTTTCATTTGTGACCTTCTCTGCAGGCCCCTACCTTCCTCCTTGCTCTAAATTGGCTGTTATCGTCTCTATCAAAACATGGTGCCCAGAATAAGACCAAACCTCAGCTGACCAGTGCCATGTGTTACTTCTCTTGTTTTACATGTAACAGCACCGTGGTCTGAGATTTCTTTAGGGCTCAGCGCCCGTAGCACAGTGGTTATGGCGCCAGCCACATACACCGAGGCTGGAGGGTTGGAACCCAGCGTGGGCCAGCTAAACAACAATGACAACTGCAACCAAAAAATAGCTGGGCATTGTGGTGGGCACCTATAGTCCCAGCTATTTGGGAGGCTAAGGCAAGAGAATCACTTAAGCCCAAGAGTTTGAGGTTGTTATGAGCTGTGATGCCACAGCACTCTACTGAGGGTGACATAGTGAGACTCTGTCTCTATAAATAAACAAACAAACAAATAAAAGTTTTAAAAAAAAGATATCTTTAGGTTTTTTTGTGAGCAAGTCTCTGGAAAGGGAGACAGTGTAAAAAATCACTGTGTTCGTAGATACTTGCCGTTTAACTAAAATCCTGAAGGTCTCGTCACATTAATTGTGGAAACATTCTGAGTCATTTTTGTTACTACTGGTATTTTATCCCAAGCATAAAACTTTATACAGTTAAGTGAAATGTAAGAATCTCCTTTTTAACGTCCTGATGAGGAAAAGGTATAGCTTGGGAGAAGTTTTTAAAGGGCTCGCTAGTTTTTTGAAGGGCCTGGCTTCATGTCACACTCAGAGCTCATGCTCTGTCTTACTATTAAATTTTCAAATAGTTAACACTCATTGAGTACTTGCTGTGTACCCAGAACTATCTTAAGCACTTTATAGGCAGGTTCTGCTTCTTAGCAGCATTTTATAGCATGAAATTTATAATGTAAAGACAGATCCTGTAACTTTCTCAAGCTCACATAGCTAGTTGGTGATGGAAAGGAGGCCAGGGGCAATCCCTGTGTGCAAGGCCAGGAAGGTGGTTTGGACTTCATTGATAAGACATTGAAGGGTGTTCCCTGGGCAGTGGCACAGTCAGGTTTACGGCTCTAAAAGCCATCTCTGGTTACTCTATGGAGGAGAGATTAGAGAACAGCCAGAGTGCAGGCAAAGAGGCCACCACAAGGCTATTAGAGATTTTAGGCAAGAGACCGTGGGTGAGCCAACAAAACATGCCAGTTCAAGGTTGGTTTTGGAGTTTGAATCCACAGGATTTGGTGGTTGATTGGTTGTGTGATCAAGGAAAGAGAGAACTCCAGGTGACTTGCCTGCCAGGTCCCTAGCTCTAGCTGCAAGATGACATTTATGAGTAAAAATACAAATTAGCTGAGAACTAATTGCCTACTGAATGTGATAGGTGAGTGCTCAGAAAATGGTTGAGTGACTAAATAAATGGATGTTGTATGTTAAAGTTGAAATCAGAGACTACCTTCAAAAGGTTCATTTCTATATTATATTGTATTCTTAGGGAAAATTATATATGATAATGCCTTTATGAGAAAATGGGGCCTATATATTTTTTTAGCTATAGAACCTCAAGAGATTTTTCCCCCTATAAGAAAATGGCTTTTTCCCATGAGGAATGTTGGCAGGCAGCAACTCCCATTTGTTTCCATTTATTTCCAAGGCTTTCTACCCTTCTCTGATGTATTTCTATAAAATTAAATCATGGGTACATGTGTCCAAACACTTCTTTTCTGTTCAGAGTATGTTCAAGTGTTTATGTAACAGAGGGAACAGAGCTAGAAGGAGGCAGAAGAGAATTTCTTTGAAGACAGGAGAGTCAGAATTTTAGAGTCATAGCATTTTGGCTCTGTAAGGAATCTTACAGGTAATGTCTACTAAACCCTTCTTTAGAGTTGAGAAAATTAATGATCAGAGAACTTGTTCTTTATCTAACCTGGAGGCCTAGATCCTCAGTCTGGGGTTTTCTAGGCTGCCATGATTTTTTTGAAACTATCTTCTAGAACCCTGCACTTTAGAAAGGAATCATAGAAGAAGAAACAAAATTATGAGGTATGACAATTAAACTTAAGAGTTTGCCCCCAGGCACTGATGTTGGCAGCACTGTACAAACAACTCAGTAAGGTTTCATAACCCTGGTGTGTCAGCACCTTACAGCTATGTTCATGTTGGATGTGGTGGTGTCTCCGGAATGGCGTTCATGATTGTATTGTGTTTTTTCTATCATGAGAATGTTGGAGCTTGAATTAGAGCAACAAATAAACATTCATAAATTTTGTCTTAAAATTGGCAAGAGTGGAAATGAAATCAGGGAAACATTAGTCAAGGTTTATAGGGCTAATGCCATGAAGGAAACAGGAGTGTACACATGGTTTAAACCTTTTTCTGAAGGGAGAGAAAGTGCCACTAATGAAGAGAGGCCAGGGCAGCCAGTAATGAGCAGAAATGATGAAAAACGTGGCAAAAATTCATCGAATTGTGCACCAGCATTGTTTGCTGACTGTGAGAAGCATAGTGGCCCAAGTAAACATCGAAAGAGAAATAGTGAGGAAAGGGTGGTGCCTGTGGCTCAGTGAGTAGGGTGCTGGCCCCATATACTAAGGGTGGCAGGTTTGAACCTGGCCCCAGCCAAACTGCAACAACAAGAACAAAATAGCTGAGCAATGTGGTGGGTGCCAGTAGTCCCAGCCCTCCCACTCGAGAGGCTGAGGCAAGAGAATCACCTATGCCCAAGAGCTGGAGTTTGCTGTGAGCTGTGATGCCACAGCACTTGACCAAGGGCAACAAAGTGAGACTCTGTCTCCAAAAAAAAAAAAAAAAAAAAAGAAAAGAAAGAAAAGAAGAAATAGTTAAGGAAAATCTTAACTGAAAATCTTGACATGAGAATGGTGTGGCTCTTATATCCGGACAATGCACCAGCTCACACAGTATTGTCTATGAGGGAGTTTTTAACTAGGAAACAAATAACTACTGCAACATTCTCCCTGCTCACCTGGCCCCAGTGACTTGATCCTTTATCTGAAGATAAAGGAAGTACTGAAAGGAAGACATTTTGATGATGTTTAGGACATCAAAGATAATGCAAGGAAGGACAGCTTTGATGACCACTCCAGTGGGTGAGGCGCTGGTGTCGGTGCAGAGGTTCCCAAGAGGAGCACTTCGAAGGTGACTGCAGTGACATTCAGCAGTGACGTGTGCAGCACTTCTTCTAGGATGAGTTTGTGAACTTAATTGTCTGACCTCATATAAGTTAAGGTAGAAGGAGCTTTTACCTACTTGCTTGGAATGATCATAGCTGAAAAATATATGATTGAGAACTCCACATGTAGGGATTTGTAGGTTTGGCTGGTGAGGAGACAGAGTGGAGAGCCTATTGAGACTCAGCAGGGCACCGTCAAAGTCCTCCCCAGTCACGATGGGGTCGTAAGGCCAGGAAGCATCCATACACCTAGGAGCCAAGGTGAGGTGAGGTTGCCAAATGGGCTGGTAGGCTTGTTCTAGGCACCCAAAAGGAAGCCAGGTGTCTCCCAGCCCAGGCAAGCTGCTAGCAGAGCTTTGAGCTTATGTGCAGAAAGGAATAAACATAAGACATTTCAGCTCAACAGCTAGAACCGAAGTCTAAGTAAACAAGAAGCTGAGCCCTTGAAAGTGCAGCCCATAGCAATGCCAAGGTGATGGGCATTGTCCTCCACCTGACTATCAGCCCTCATTTTCTGATCAGCCTATAGGTCATACAGGTATGACAAGAAGCTCCACTGGAGTTTCATTGAGAGAAGAGTGTGACAATAATGCATTTTTACTAATAGAGGACCTAGGTCAATGCCTCTCATAGGAGCTTTCTTTAACTTTTGAATAGGTAGTGCATTTAAATAGTTCCAATAATAAAAATATAGAAAGGCATATGGTGAAAACGCACCCTCAAATCCTGTCACTGGGCTCTGCCCATTGCCCACTTCTGCTAATGTCTGATCGCAGTTTGTCACAAACCAGTGTGGTGAAGGAGAGCGAACAGGATGGGAATTGGTGGGGAATGAGGAAAATGCAGCATAAGAGAAGACACAGAGACAAAGGATGGGATCAGGAGGACTGACTGAGCTGATGGCCGCAGCCAGCGCCAAAGCACAAAATCAGCTTTATTTCATAGTATTTGTACAGGATTGTCCAGGGGAAAGTGGCATAGACAATATGGGGAAATAGCATAAACAAAAGACATAATTTTTGTCTTACAGTACAATAGGAAAATATAAATGACTTTAATAAATAAATCATCTTGTTAATGGTTTTTACTTAACTTCATTAACATATGACAAGTAAGAAGGGAAAGATCATGAGCATCTCAGAATAGTTGACAAAACAAAGGAAGAACTGTGTGACTTAGGGGTTTCTACTCAACTTGGTTAACATATGACAAAGAGAAGGAAGGGAAAGATTACAAGGATCTTTGCATAATTAACTAGAAAAAAAAAAGAACTACTTGACTTCTGGCAGAGGGAGCATGAAGAAAGGAGTATGGCTGTCTAGGGAAGGAGGAGGAGCCCTTGGGGGTTCATTCCCTGAATGTTCCCTAGGCTTGAGGGCCCTGCCGTCTCACAGCCCACTGTCCACAACAGTTCATGAATATTTTTCTACATATGCTAGCCAAACAAATCCAATATTCTTATTTCTTTTGATTTTTTTACAAAGTGATACTATATTGCACACACTATTTTTTACCTTTTTCATTTAATGAATAATTATGAGAAGTTTCTCAATATAGAGTCATCTCAAGTCTAAAACTTGTACAGGAGCTTCTGTCCATGACAAAAGTTTCACAATACATTTCTGTGATTAAGAGTATGTGAGATGTTTTAAGTACTATGATAATACTAGAATTGTGGACACTGTGCTTAGAATGCCTTTATCTAATTCTAAATAGATAATTTATCTTATCCAGAGTGGTAGCAGGTAGAGTCCTAACGCTGTCACTAGCCAGTCTGATAACACTGCATGGTGAGGTGACCCTTCTGTTTCCTGATTTGCAAATAGTAAAGGGCCAACTGGAAGATAAATTCAAATTCTAAAACTGATCATACTATATAGTTTAAAATCCCGGTTTTCATGGACTTAGGATATTTCTAGTTGTTTGATTGTCATTACCAAGATGGATTTTGTGGCAACTTCCTCCCAAAATAATTATCTTCAAAATGAATGAGTTTTTTGATTGCAAAAATTTCAGATATTCCAGATATTCAGAAAAACATAGAGAATAGTATACACACATCAGTGTGCACCTTAGCCTAAAAAATAAATCTTAACAAAGACACTTGAAGGCCCTAATTGTATCCCCCTTTCTCCTCCAAAAGTACCCACCTCGAAATACTCAAATTGGTAAGTACCCCAATTTGGTATTTACCATTCCCATACATATCGTCATACTTCCGCTTCATTTGTATTTATCTCTGAAAAACATAGCTCATGACATGTGAATAACATATATCATTCCTCTGCAAGTTTTGAAATTTTATATAAATGATAAGTTACTGTATACATCCTCTACTTTGTTATTATTCAACATTATGCTTTTGAGATTTATCCATATTGATATATATGATCCTAATTCATCTGTTTGATTTGTGTATTTCCCATTATATGTAACAATCTCAACTTAATTGTCCATTCTCACATTTATGAGCACTTAGGTTACTTTACATTTTTATATTATAAACAGGGTGGTAATGAATATCCTTATATGTATCTTCTTATATCTAAGAATAAATATAGGAGTGCATCTTCAACTTTACTAGATATTGCCAGTTTGCTTTCCAAAGTAAGTTGTGCTAATCTACACTCCCACCACCATCAGGTATAACTTTTCCTATTGCCCGACATCCTTGCCAACGTGTTTTGGTGCCAGACTTTGTAATGTTTCCCAATCCAGTTGGTGTAAAATGGTGTCTCCTTACAGATTTAATTTTTAGTTGCTTGATTTCTATGAGGTAGAACATTTTTAGGTATGTCTATTAAACCTTCAAGTTTCATTGTGTTTTAGACTGCCCATTTATATTGTTTTTCTGTTTAGAAGATTGCCTTTTTCCTATTGATTTCTGGTCCTTCTTAGGCAAGCTGGATGCTAATCTTTTGTCATCATATGACTTATAGATATCTTCTCTGAATCCAAGGCTTGTTTTTTTTTATTTTGTTAAGCTATACTTACAAACAGATTTTTCATTGTAATGTTGTTGTAGATATCTTTGCTTTGTTTTGTTTCTTCTATTTTTCCTTTTTGAGGCCTTCTTCCCCTAAATTTATAGAGATCATTTTCTCTTAAAAGTTTGAGTTTGCCTTTTATATTTAGATTTTTTTATCTGCCTGAATCAAATAGTCTGTTTTAAAAGATGAATATAAACTTATTGAGTAGTCCATTCTTTTTTCAATGTCATTTACTTGAATGAACAAAAAAGACATTTTGGACTATCTGACATTCCTGTCAAAGTTAACAGCCTGACAAAAATATATTATCTCTTTCAAGATGGTCGCTATTGCTCCATTGCTCAAAAGATTTTTAAAATTCTCTCTCTTTTTTTCTTTTGAGACAAGTCTTTCTAGAATATAGTGACATCATAGCTCACTACAATCTCTAACTCCCGAATTCAAGCAGTTCTCCTGCCTCTGCCTCCTGAGTGTATAGAAATACAGGCATACACCACATGCCTAATTTTTGTTTCTATTTTTTGTAGAGACATGGTCTATGCTATATTTCTCAGGCTGGTTGCGAACTCCTGGCCTCAAGAAATCTTCTGGCCTTTGCCTCCCAGAGTGCTAGGATTACAAGCATGAGCCACTGTGCCCAGCCAAAATTCTCTTTTTAAAATTATGTTCAAAGTCTTCCATGCATTATTTAACACCTACCATCACTGGTAAACATTTTTCTTCAATGGCAGATTTCATTTTTGAAAAGGATTAAAATTCCTTTAGAATATGCTTGCTGATGTAGTTAGAGAGTAACTTTCTGGTTTTATTTAAAATGAAATGTAGCCGTAAGATGTTAAGATGTCTTTTCGTGGGTGAGCATGAAGTGATTCTGAAGGCAGACATGTAGGAGGAATTCTCACACTATTTTAAAAGAACAGAAGCCTCAATATAAGTAAGGGCATAAAACCTCCATTACATGTATTTGGAAGTTTAATCATTGCATGTTTAAGTCAGGTTCTCATGACTTAGCAAGACAACCAGATATATAAGTAGATAAATGAATGAATGAAACACGAAGTGATAAACACAAAATAGACAAGCTCTAGGGTTTATGGGAAGAAGGTGATGGGAATGACTTCACTAGTGGGAGGAGTCTGCGTGCCGGGGACAGCTGAACTAGACCTGGGAGGATGGGAAGAGGTTCTTTAGGTGAAGGGCATGATATCTAAAACACACAGCCTCTACCACAGCACCGAAGGACATAGTCGCATTGATGTGCAGGGTACCTTCAAGTCAGGGGCGTTTCTAGTGTGGCTAGAAGTGCTATGCTTGGCCTCCACATTTTGATCCCTCACCACCAAGTGTAGCTACTGAAGTCCCTAAGCATGGAAGCAGTGAGATCACATTGTATTTTCCGTCAGAACCATCTTGGCAATAGCTGGTTTGGCAAAGATTGTTTTCCTAACAGGCCAGATAGTAAATATTTTGTTTTCATGAGCCATACAGTCTCTTTCACCACTGCAGGACAAAAGCAGCCATAGATAATACATAAATGAGTGGGCTTGGTTATATTCTGATCAAACTTTCTATACCCAAAGTAGTAGGCCAGATTTAACCATGCCCCATCATTTCTCCACAACAAGAGTAAAGAATGCGTTGGATAGGTGGGAGTAAAGATGTTTTGAAGATAGGAATATTAACTGGAATGATTTCACCACATTGGGTGGAAAAAATGAGAAGGTTCTAGACCAAGACTGTGAAAGTAGGCCTGGAAAGAAAGGCAAGGCAGGAGAATGTTGCAGGACGCTGGTCAGTGTGCTCTGGAATGGGGAGACCCACGCTGAGCAAATGCTGGACGGCGTGGTCGTACCTGAGCAGAGGCATGGGAGAGAGAGGGAGTCTTTTCCATGAATTAGGAGTTTATCTTCATCGGTGCAGAACAGAGAGAAGACAGGATCCGACCTTCTTCCGATTAGAGAGGGACGTCCATATGATTGATGCTTCCTTCACTCCCTTGTTAGCTTCTAACATTCACTTTATCTTATGTAAAATGTAGATTTTTCTGAGTCTCCCCAGAATGTAACAATTTCATCTCACTCTACAATCTGCCCCCGTGTATCTTTCTTCCTAAATGCTCTATTTCCCTCTAAATATGAAAAATTCCAAATGTCCCTTTGGATAAACAGCTGAAGCTTTTTGTGTGGATTGTGTTTTCCCCAGGCACATCCTCAAGTTTGTCTTAATAAACCTCCATTGACTGAGATTTTTGCCTAAGTCACCTATTTGGGGCCGACCCCCTCTCCCCTCCACCTCTGCCCTGAGCACCCTAAGAAGACAAGTTTGTTTCTCCTTTAGAGCTTTACATGATTGAAGGGATCAAAGTGTTAGGAAAGGGTGCAGAAAGGAACACTAGGTGCTCTGAGGACAGTTGTGGAGGCCCAGTGGATTCGCCAGTGTTGCCTATATCCAGAGTCATGTGCTCTCAGCCAGTGCCAAGAGGCAGAAGCCCCACACAGGAACATCGTTACCCTTGTTCTTCCATGGCCGTGACCATGTTGGCACATTAGAGTTGGCAACAGACATTCTCACATGCCACTCGGCCATTGGAGAGCTGACATTTAGAACCTCCAAGGACCAGGGACCTGTGGTTCAGTGGCAGGGCTTCCAGTCATGGCAGTCACTAAATGAAGCCTGCAGAGTCTCCTCCCTCTAACACCTGAAATAATTTAGCCGTATTCTGCCACGTAAGCCCTACTGGTGGAGAGGAGATGCATCCCATGCTGAGTTAGGATCCACTTGAGTTCTGTAGTTCTCCCGATACTGAAAGGTTCTTCTTATCTTGTGAAATGTGAGTGCTAACTGGAAGACAGGGAAGGTTTCTCTTTCTCTATCTCTAACATGGGATCAGGATTATATCTGTCCTCAGCCACCAAGTCTTGTGTTAATGGAACTAAAACTCTCTGGGGAAGCATCCCAAACCTATTTAATGTTCCCAAGCACTGAAGTTTTCATTAAGACTTTTACATTAGCTAAGGTGTCTGTAAAAATACATGCTTGCAGCCAGATCCCTAGTGGCTTCATATCCGTCATTCTACCCCAGGGCTGGAATAACTTTCCTCGCTGCAGAAACTTGCCTTATGTGACTCAGCCAAGAGTGTCTGCACTTGTCTCTGTAGATCAGCCATGATTCTGTAGAGCAGTGCAAAGACTGCTGTTAACTATTGTCACCCAAGAGGCATTGACAGAGAATTGTGCAATTTTAGGAAAAGAAAGTCTATAAGATTCGTGGTTGATTTCTTTCTTACTCCATTTAATGCCATGGATTTTCTACAATGTTGTATCAGCCAGTTCTGCAACTCAACCCTCCCATTACCCTGGCACACATTTTCCCAGCAGTTCCTTAACGTTGATGGGCGATCACAGGGAGAAGCGTGTGAGGGGGCTGTGCTTTGTGTTCTTCCCTTGATTGAGTGATGATTTCATTTGAGACAATGTTTTGAATCACACCTTAGGTGAAATGCTGTGATTTGGTGGTTGGTTGTGTTTTGCTTTTTGTGTTGCAAATGTTTAATAAAGTACATTTTTTCTCCTATGAATTAGATAGTAGACATACTAGAAACCAGAAAGCTGTGGTTCTCAGATTCTGTAACTGGAGTTACACAGGGAGCTTTTAAAAATACTGATGCCTAGGCCTTCCCTCAGATTAACAGCATTTGATTCTCTGGGGATGGGGCCGGTCAGACCCCAATATTTCTTTAAAAGCTCCAAGGTGATGGAGACGCACGGCCAGGTGTGAGGATGCCTGCCTCTGACAATGCAGAGCGGGTTGTGTGCCTCGGGAGACCGTTCCTCTGTAGCCTGGCTGCTTGGCTAGACATTCTGAGTCCTTCCCACTGCGGCTCCAGTGCTCTCCCAGACAAGCTCATGCTACTCCCCTACCTACACTCACCCTCCAACTACTCCTTTTTCTCAAACAGTTAGTCTAACCTTCCACCTCCAAGTGTTAGCAAATACTTTGGAAACAAAATCCTGTCATTGCCCACTCAAGTCTTTTTATTTTTAAAGATGTCCCTTAAGCATTAACCAGCCTCCCCCTCCCCAGGGAGGTCGGGCAGTGCTTACTCCCCCGAACCCTGCACCCTTACCTTGCATGCACTCTGTCTCACCACTGTTTATGTCTGTGTCTCCCCTCCTCCAAAACCTGAGTTACTTGAGATGTGGATTCATCTGTTATCTTTGTATTTATTTTACAGTCTCTAAAACTTAGGAAGTACGCCACATACTAATTAATTAAATTCATTATAGAAATTTGTAGCTAGTTGCTGTGGCTTACGCCTGTAGTTCCAACTACTTGGAAGGCTGAGGCAGGAGGACCACTTGAGCCAGGGGTTTGAGGTTACAGTGAGCTATGACCATGCCACTGCATGTCAGCCTGGGTGATGGAGTGAGATTCCATCTCCTAAAAGAAGAAAAAAAATGCATTACATTAGGAGTCTAGTGCCAGTTCTGGAGTCAGACTGCCAGGGTTCAAATGACAACGCTCCCACTTACTAGTGTTGTGACCTTGAACAAATGATTTAATGTTTCCAAGTCTCAATTTCATTAAGAGAGAATAATACTATTGCCAACTTCAGAGGCTTGTGAGGATTAAATGAGATGCTGTTCGTAAAGTGGGTAGTGTTCTTAACACATAGTAAGCACTCAGTAAATGTTCACAGTCATTATTCTTATTACCTCCTAATTGTTTTCCATCTGGATGGAACTGTAATTATTACTTTGGACAGGAATAGAATGTGAAACAGGTGCAGCATGGTCAGTGGAGTTTGCATCAGCCTGGCCTAGACTGGCCGAGCCCTCCTCATCTTCTCTGCAGGGCATCACTGGCTGGGAAAGGGGTGAGAAAACTTTGGAAGACAGACTGAGGGTTCTGGCTCTTAAAAGGATATGCTGTAGCAAGAGAATGAAATAACTCAGATTGTATATGACCAGAATTATTCCATATAATTTTACATGGTTGGAAATAGGAAATGCTGGAAACAGCAAGGCCGGGCGCGGTGGCTCACACCTGTAATCGCAGCACTTCAGTGGCTGAGGCAGGTGGATTGCCTGAGCTCAAGGTTCAAGACCATCCTGAGCCAGAGTGAGACCTTGTCTGTAAAAAATAGCCAAGCATTATGGGACCTTGTAGTCCCAGCTACTCGGGAGGCGGAGGCAAGAGAATCACTTAAGCCCAAAGACGTTGAGGTTGCTGTGAGCTGGGATGCCACAACACTCTACCAAAGTTGACCAAGTGAGACTTTGTCTCAAAAACTAAATAAAAAAAAAAAAAAATAGAAAGGGCATACCACTCCTGCCTCCCAAATCTGACATGAAGAAGTGAGACGCTATTGAAGGTAGAGGCTGCCTCTTAACTTCCTACCATAAAGCAGCCTGGAAGAAAAAGTTGCTGCACTAACACTTTGTGGCTGAAGTCACGGCCCAGAGGCAGACACTGAGAGCTCACCGGCAGAGTCCCCCGATCCGGGATGGGAGTCTCTGGAGTTTCTGCTAGTTAGAAGGGAAAGAAAGAAGGTTGCGAGGACAGAGAGCAGAGTGGGACCACCCGTTTACTCTTCCTCGCGTTGCAGGCCCCGGAAGCGCAGACTTGTCAAGTTTCAGAAGTGCAAATCAACAGTGTGATGACGAAGAATGACAGTGAATCCAGCCTGAAATTTCTAAACATTGTTACTACAGTTTTACCTGCATATCACTTGTAAATAAAATGAAAAATGACATACTCTGCCCCGTAGCATAGCATGTGCCATGTGTGCTTAGTAACTATAAACTGGTGTTGAGGTCACGAGGAGGAGGGTGACTACTGACGATGGTGTTTTGTGAATCCTTCACACTTGAGAACATTTTTAGGAATATAGCTAGGTTGGGATGGTTCACTAACATTCACGCTAAATTCTGTTTGATCTGAATGTAAATGATGGTGCTATCTTGATTTTTCGAGCTTAAGAATTTTAGTATTATATAGACAGGAAATTTGTAGTTCCTTGAAATATATAGTATTATGAATAATTGGGATTATATTCATTGGATTTTAAAATAATTCTTTTCATATTTAATTCCCGTAAATATTTCAAAATCCATAGAATAGATAAGAGCAAGAGATAAAGAAGGACCACTATTATTTAGGTATAAAAGTGAAGCATATGGCTGTTTTCTGGAAGATATGTTTATGGTAATATAACATATGGGTAACACATGGAGAAAATCAGGTTGGAAGCCCTCTGGAGATTAGACTAATATATCACTACTAAGCAGATGTAAATTGCAGCCTTAGTCACCTACTGGCAATTAAAGGAGCTTTTCGGTAGCTGAAAGTGAAGGTATTTTTAAAGATAAAAACCGTGTAGACTTTTATTTACCTATAATCTATTTATTTTTGCCCTAAGTATTTAAAGATGATGTTACTGCTTCTGACTACCATTTGTGAAGACTAATGTGGCTAAACCACGGATTGGTGACTAATAACCCTTTCGCCCTAGGTTCCTAGAAGCCAGTGACCTTGAAGCCTGGGTCAGGTTTTCCCACTTAGATTTTCTCCATGTGAGCAGCTTCTTGCTCCGTCACTGACAAGCAAGTTAGATCGTAGCTTTTCTGTTTTCCCAGGATTTTTTAACAGCCTGACTGCGTCCTTGTGCATGGTGCTTCGCTGCGTCCTTTACGTGTTTATAACACTCGTCCGGCCAACGTTAATCCCATTGCAGGTCACCATGAAGTGGGGGTTTCAGGCCATCGGCAGGCGTGCGTAACCCGCGAGGGAGCCTGTTGTCAAGTGCTCGTCCTCAGCTGGGCCCTCGCCGCATTTGGGATCATGGCGTCTGTGCTCCTCTCCCATGTTTACTGTTATTTCAGGTCTCACTCACGTGTGGAGCTGATGAAACTCTGCAGACAATCAGGTGTGGTCAGCGCAGGTCTCTGGCCATGTTGGGCATTCGTCACTTTGATCTTGACCTTGTTGCTACGGTGAATGCACACCCTGTCTGCCGACTTAAAGGTCAGGCTGGCCTTCTTGATTTGATTTTCTACTCTGTCAGTCAGTATGCCATTAGGCAGAGTGCTTCCAGTGACCCCTGTAATCTCGGTATTGCCAGCGAGAGGTGTGTGGGGTTCTGCTGATGGGGACAAAGTACGTGATCTCTTGCTGTAAATCAATTCAGCCTGTTTCTGTTGCACACTTGCCGTTTGCCCAGAAATATACAAGATGCTACAAGACAGAAATAAAGCTACAGTTTCTGCCTTCAAGGAGCTTACAGTATTATTATGTGACAATGAAATGAATCATCCACCTCATGATTGGAAGGGACAGACAGTAATTGCTTTTGTAGGTCAGAGTGGGCTTATCAACATTTTGGCCACTGGACTTATTCTGCAAAAAATGATCTGTAGTGTGGCCGGCATAGTGTGTGCATCTGGAAGTGCCCACCCCAGCCTGCAGCACAGCCCTGGAATTCTGTCTCACAGGTCTGTAATGATACTCAGAGCTGTTAAGTGGAGTTTCCCAGAGGACAAACACCGCACTCTAAACACTGGCTTCTGAGGCCTTTATCCTGCCCTCAGAGAAGCACTGCACACAACAGACTGAATAAGTTGGGCTGATTTGCATCCCTGCCTCACCCGTAGCCACTGAACATCTCGGCCGATTTATGCTGAGATGATGGCTGGAGGTTTCACATAGGTTATATACGTTCTTGACACTAACTTCATTTACACTCTTTTGTGTTTACAAATAAGAATATGGATTTTTCTGCTAAATAATAGGACTTATTTGTGACTGAAGTTTTATCTTAACCTTTATTTTAATTTAAGAAACATTTTCCCAGGCTGCCTTGGCTGCTCTGTTTTTCTCAGCCATTTTTCTTTCTCATCCACAGTTACATTCAGTGATGAACTGTTTAATCTAATTTTGGCTCCTTTTTCAGTTTCTTTGTAGAGTTAGATAAACTCCTGCTAGACTGCTTAATATAATACAAAAATAAGCAATAAGGACAAGTTCGAGTTGGGTAAAGCTGTTCATCTTGTTTCTGTTGTAATTTATAACCTAGAGAGTTTACCATTGTAAATATTTTAAAAAGTGGTCTCGCCACCCAGCCTCATATTTACTCATGGGATTTGCTGGTCCAGTGTTAGGTCAAAAGTCAATATAAAACAGGAGAGGAGGCTCTGATGTCTTGTCCCTTGGAAATGTTTTCAGAAAATTCCACGAGCAGATCACTGTACTGTGAAAATAATGGTCTGCTTAGCACATCTGCAGTCTCCACCCACACGGGGTCCTTTGTGTAACACATCAGTCATTCTTCTAATGTAGTGTCATCAATAGTTTCAAATTCAAGAAAAGTAGGACAAAAGAATATTTGTTAGATCTGCCAGGGTAGAAGGTGGCACAGGGGAGGGGAACGGTTAGCCAGAAGGCAAAAGAAATGCCGCCAACTTAAGATTCTCAGCCCCTGGGAATAAATTTAAAAAAAAAAAAAGTAAGTTAAATGATTTATAAGCTTCTTTGACCCCATTTAACAGTAACTTGAATACTCTTGCCACATAAAACAAGTCCGTTCAAGGTGAGAATTAGTACCTCACCTTTTTCAGCAATTAAGAATATGAACAGACTTCAGTGTGAAACCAACAGTTGTATAAACCTTGACGATGCAGTGTCTTAATGAGACATTATAAAATATTGAATTTGAAAAATCAAGCTCATTTTCAAATTCATCTAGTATTGCAATTAAATCTAAACTAAAATGAAACTATCAATGCAACTTAAAAAAATGGCTACCATACAACAATAACATACGAAAGTAAAATTTCTTTAAAGCAGATGGCATACAGCAAAATGGCTAATATGGACTCCGGAGTTATTAATATATAGGTGTTGATGATTTGACTGAATGCTATAAGTTTAAAAGAGGATTCACAATTAAGTTTTTCTGTGTACTTGACCCTGTAACCTCCATCAGATTTTCCAGGATTTCTGGAGCTTGCAAACAGTTCCCCTAATTGATTAGCAGGTGGCATGCTGTTCTCTGCCTCCCTACCCCCTCGGGTTGCTATGGTGATACAATCGCGCTTCCATCCACTGCTTCCCTGTTCCCTCTCATCTTTGGAACAAGATCTTGTGAATGAACCTACCGGACAGACTGTTGCTGGCATTTCTATTCAGATGTGTTACCTAACACTTCTCTTTGGCTTAGTAATTGGGAAAATGTTTCTTTATACCAGCTCACGTGTTTATATCTTGCAAAATTATCAAAGAAAAAAATGTCATAATTCTACTTGGTATATATACCTCTTTATTGTTCCTTCTAAAGTACAAGAATGTAAAATTTTTTTAAGGCAAACCTTGAAAGCATATTCACCTTCTTTCTTCAAGATTCCTAAATAGCACCATGAAAAGCATTCCATTACCACTGGCAACACTTTCTTAGAAAGATGCTAAACATAATATTTTGAGATGAGGCTTAAACACACACACACGTATATGCCTCCTTCATTTAAAGTCATTTTTAAGAATTGAGACCATTGTTTCATTTGTTTGCTTTGGTTGGTTTACAGAAAACCTAAGACAAGTCAGTAATATTTATTTATTTACCATGTAATCTCCTGCCAGGGTAGAAGGATGGCACTCACAGCGTAACTGATTCTCAAAGGCTACTATCCGAACATTATGATGGAAGCTTCTAATCTAGGCAGACTTTGCATCTTCAGTAAGGAAATAGAGCTGATTTCTAATTCATACATAATACATCGAATACATAATAAATCACTTTTGAAAAACAGCACCTTTTGTGTATAAAGTACCAAAAACCCCCCCAAAACAAAAATGCCATCTTGTTGATCTACTAACCTTTCTTTTCTATAGACAAATGGCAATGATAACCTCTGTAGAACAAATCATTTCACAGACCACCTCACTCGAAGCCTACATTTTCGGAACACTGAAACATGAGTACACTATGTTTTAGGCCAAGATTTGGCACCTACATTTTTAATAGGAGTTTATATCCTTCCCAAAGTTTATCACTAAAGGATGTGATAAAATTTGTATAAGTAGGGCACTAGTTCAAAATACACTACCAAACTTTTACAGGAAATAGGATAAATAGTACTAGATTCCAGCCCTTGAGACTTCGTAAAGGGCCTGTCTCAAGTACAGTCATAGTGGTGGCTGGTGTTCTCGTCCCCCGTGTCCTCCCCATACACACGTATGTACGCACACATGTTCACACGCACACATGCAACAGGGCAGCAGGGGTCTCAGGGAGGACTTTTCAGATCTGGTACCTCGAGCCGGTCTGCAATATAGAGTACCTAGTGAAAGTATGAAACGCAGATGAAATGAAAACAAAATGGGAAAGTAAATAAAAAAGCAACCTATCGGGAGTGGACTTCAAGTTTTAATCAGAACACATACCTTTGGTGAAATGATGCTGCTTTAAAAAAATTTCAGGGCTCCAATGGACTTTTCAGTAATTTTGCTATAGGGCCAGTAATTTAAAAGATTGCTTTTTGAATCACAGTATCATGTCTGTTGATTCTATCATATTGACTATTTTGAAATCAAGAGAAAGATTCATTTAATTTATATAATGCTAACTTACTCCATTGGGTTGCAGTCAAGAATGATTTTTAATTAAAGCAGTTCTCTTCAAAATCTGCAGTGCAGTATATATAGTTAAATATGTCATTTTTGAGATAGCATTTTTATTCAAACCGTACTTTTAGATTATTATTATCCACAATGAAAATAATTTCTTTCCCAAAGCCTAGATTTTTCATGGGAAGTAAAAGAGGTAAAGAAAATCAGAGTCAATTATGGGAGAAGTAGCTCAGATTCCATAAAAGGATAAGGAATTTCTCCCATCTTACAGTGTAGCACCTGTGATGTCAAAAGACAGATAAGACTGCCTGACTTATTGAGGCTGTGTTATGTGTAGCGGGTAAAACCCTTACTTTCACAAAGCCACCATCTGCGTCTCACCTTGGAGTTCAGACGGCTTCTTCTGCACCCTTCCGTGTGAAGCTGATGCTGAGGGGTTGAGTTCACATCCTTTCCTTCTCTCCCCCAATCCTCGTTTTTGTTTGTTTGTTTGTTTTTTGAGATGGTTAAATGAAAATAAAAGTAATGGTCAAAGTCAAAACACGAAGGGATGTGTCCTGGAATAAAGTGCAGATTTTTTAAAACTCTTAACACTACCTCACACCTTGCAAAAAGAGTGCTGGCAAGACGAGCACCCACTAGCAGAATCAACAGGACACTGCTAAAAGGAGAGGGTGGACACAGTTCAGTAACTACATTTGAAGCCTATTCAGGAGATAGGCCATTGTGCCGTAAATTCCTTACATATTTGAAATAGGAAGACAAAAAGAGATTTAGATTTTCTGTTTCTTTGAGTTCCATTTAACATGATGTAAAGAATACTTCAGAAGCCTACCAACTCATAAGTCCAATTGAAGTGACTGTTTATTGTTTGTAAGTCATAAAATCAAAATTAGTCTACTGAATTAAACAAAGGTAAGCAATTGAGAAATAGTTGTGACGCACATTCCCAGACTCTGTACGTGATGGGCTAGGAGAGGAATTTGAAGCAGACCGAAGACACTGGATACAATGGCAAATGTAGGTATCTGCCAAGTTCCATCTCATTCTTCACCTATATTTCCGTGCCTAAGTAATGATAGTCCCCTATTTACAGCTAATTATTTACAAGGCAGTCACATGGGTTAGAGTATGTCCCCAGAATATACGTATAAATTTGGTACCATGTCATACATCAAATAAAAAAAAAAATGGAGACTTTTGTAAGTGGCTTGGCCAAGACCTCACACCTGTATCTGGTGCAAGGAAAGCCCGTCCTCTCTTCCTGCTGCCTTCTCTAATACTCTTCGGATTATCTTCTGTCATCTGTCATCAAACCACTTATAATCTTTTTCCCTCTTTTGTAATGCCTACATCCTTATATCCAGTTCCTAGATTTGCTACTTTATAGCCCAATCACCATTAAAAATTAGACATCTTCTGGACTCCTTAGCAGGCTCATTGCTTTTGGCACTGATAGATTTTCAGGCTGAAAAGTAGTTTATGGTTTTTTTCCACCTTTGCTATTCTTTCCAGTTTCTCTTTAAACTTATTTTAAAATATAACTCTCATTTAGAAATAAATGATGTTCAATATGAATTTTTTAACATTGTCTTTGATTCTTAAAAAATTTTCACCATATGATAAAGGAGAAAAAAGACTGTCTAGTTCAGTGATTTGAGATATAATTATACTTTTAAAACAAATGTGTTTTATTAAATATGTTTGGGGTTGAGTGCAATAGTCAGTGGTCAGCACTTTATTTCAAACTGTTTAATGGAATTGCATAAATAGATCTCATAGTAAGGAGCCCTTTCCTATTCTTTATAATAATTCCACCCGCTGCTAGCCATGTGGAGATCCTTAAAATATCCAAATTCGTTGTATTCATAGAAAGTTTTAGACACATATATCTTAAATGTAATCTTTTTCAAAAAACAAACAGAAGCCTAGAATCCATTGATAATATTATTCAGAAGATGCACCAATGAAAATATACTATTAGATATTTGATAATTATAAAACAAACTTTCAATTCACATGAACAGTCTATTCAGTGAAAGTTTATTGATGTCATGAAATGGCAGGCAATGTGCAAAGTGTTGCAGGAAACATAAAAAGAGCTAGATAAAATTCTTCAGGAGTGGGTTTCAGGAATGTGAACTTTTAATCAGTCATCCAATGATTCTGAGGCCCATTAATTGCAGAGGCACCTGTATTTCAAGAGGACCAAAACAAAAAGGTATAGAAGTCCAATACACAGTGACAGTTATTCTCACAGAATTGGCATTGATAAAGACTTCATTTCAATGTATGTTTCTAATGAATATAAAATATGAACATGTAACCTAACACCTGGAGTGAGCACATGGGTAAATAGTTATCTACATTTCTGCCTTAGGTACTTTTAAGTTTTACCAGAAAGATATTCTGGAGATTCTGTTTTGAACTAGATATGTCAAGATGAAGTCATGTTTATAAGAAGTAGGAATAAATCTGCCCTGCAATGAAGTGGAAAGATAACTGCTTGAAGTCCTCAATTAAAAAATTCTCTTTAATATGAACTGCAACAAAAATGCTGGAGAGATCTCAGGTTCTTACACTTTCCCTAGAGCAAAAGCACCATCAGGCTCTAGCTGAGGCCAGCACCACGTCCAGGCTGGCTGGTTAGGTGTGCAGGAGTCTCAGGAACGCCCATCACTAGGGTTTCACTGTTCAGCTCACTCCAGCCAACTGCTCAGTTCAGCCAGATAGCTCACACTGGGCAGAAAAGCTGTGTACACATTGCCAAGGAACACTATCTTCATTTACTTTTTACCCAGAACTTCAAAATGGTAAATAGAACGAAATTCCAAAAGATGCTAAACAATCAATAGAAAATGTCAAGGCAGGAAATATTGACGAACTAGGATAAATAAAACTTTCCAAACAATTGATGTATTCCCAGTATTTATGAATACAGTACTAACCCCTATAAATCAGTCACCTTTATATACACACACATACATGCAGTAACTTGTTGGACTGTCAGTAATAATTATATATAAATAGGTAAAATAGCAAAGTCAAATATTAAACAACTTGAGGATGCGGCCAGAGCCTGTTTTCATTTCACTTCGTCCTTTTGTATTCTTTCATTTCACAAATGCTGTTTGGGCACCATGGTGCGAGGCGCTGTCCTAGGCCCGTGGGTTGTGGCCTAAAATGAGCATGCAGAATTATTCCTCCCACTTGGGACTTACATACTACAGAGACATTTCATAAAAATATTAACAAATCAAGTCATGAAAGAGGCCTATAGGGAGTTTAAAAGATGCTGTGGCGGAAGAGAACGGAGGAGAAGTCTAACTTGACATAGGATTATCAGAGAAGGCTTCTCCTTAAGTGCAGACCTGAGGGAAGCGAAGCAGCCAGCCTCAGAGCGCTCAGCGCAGACTATGCAACCGTGGCCGCAGGGCCCGACAGGGAGAGACGGTTTTGTGAGTTGAAGGACCTGACGGAAGGCTGACCCAACCCCAGGGACGGGGAGAGAGTCCGAGAAGTGGGTGGATGGACTGGTCGTGACTCATCTAGGCCCTGGTATATGTTTGGCTTCTGTTCTAAAAGCCGCGGGAAGCCAGTGGGGTGCGCTGCATAGAGAAATGTGATCAGAATCCCTGTTTAAAAATGTGCTTTGGACGGGGGTACAGAACGAAAGGGGGGTGGGAAGACGACCAGTTGGGGACTGTTGCTGTGATCTGAGGAGAGATGACATTTGCCATGGAGACAGAAAAAAGTGAATGAATCCAAAGTCCGTTCAGTTTTCTTCTAGAATTTACGTGAAATTGTTAGGAGCATCCTTCGGGGAAAGAATGTATAATTCCAGACTTCATGGAAATGGGGCATGAAAAGTCCGCAGCTGCCCGCTCCCATCTCCTCCCCTGTCTCCGTCCTGGGGTGGTCATCACAGAGCCAGGCTGCCCTTGGACACACAGAAGGGGCCGGGGTGGGCAGCACTCTCCTACAGGCTTCTGCTCTTCTTCCTCTCTCTGAGCATTCTGCGGTCCTAACGTTGTATCAGCAAATATTTCTTGGAACCGTCATTTCGTAGGTATCTGCTTCCAACTCCTGTTTTTGCCTTTGATCCTAAGTTCATATTTTCAATAAATCAACATTTTAGATTGAAAGTAAAATCTAAGAAAATCTGCTTAAGCTTTTTCTGATACTTAAAAAGTCTAAATATCAGAATATACTGTGTAGATTCGGTATATTTTCATTTTAATATTGCACACTTGTATACTCCCTAGCATGGTTAACCATTGTTTTTATAATAATTGATTACATTTTTCCACTAAGTAGTAGTAAAAGTAATTTTAGAGCATTTAGGTTTATTTATCAGATTTAATAATGCCAAACAAATGTGGCTCATTTTAAGTAATGATACTAAAGTAGGAAACGCAGCAGCATCAGGAAGAATTGGAAACCACAGAATAATTAGATTTAAGCTTTCAAAGCACTTGGGTCTGTATCCTTCTCCCACCCACGAGGAAATGAAGGGACAAGCCATTTAACCTGAATTCTTCTCTGAAGACTTTCCCTGTTGTGCCTGTTTAGTCTTCACGGTTTCCAGTATTGACAGTGAGTTTCTTTTCACCACCACAAGGCAGGTCCTATTGAGGGGGAGAGAGTTCACCTTTCACTGCGCTGTGTTATTTCCCCTCTACTGAACTATGTAAAGAGAGGTAAACGGTAAAGTGGCAGTGCGTGAGACGCAGGGCCTTACACCCTTCACTCCTACACAAGGAGATTGTTTTCTTTTGCTGGTGTCAGTTTATGTTTGGGAAAAAAAAAATAAAAATACAAAAACTGCCTTAGCAAGGAATTTTTCCAGCAAGTAATTAGGAAATACATAACTTGTGTTTTAAGAGCACGTATTCTACCAACGGCTGCCTGCCCTTACACTGATGATTGTAACTGTAGCTGGCCGCAGCTAAATATCAGCTGAAAGGACTTGACTCTGACCATCAGGCCTTTTGTGCTGCTTGTGGTAACAGTGTAGGTATCAACCCTGTTACAATCACTACCTCTTTTCAAACTCTGTGCTCATAAATTTTTGAAGCTAATGATCACTGAACTAAATGTGGAAAATACGTGTCTTCCTCCAATCTGGGCATATAAATCTGGGTAATTAAAATGTATGGGACGTAAGATATTAATCTGGGTAATTAAAACGTAGTATTTCTAAATGCGAGACAGCCTCTTCAGAAGAACTGTGTGAGTGTGTGGGTGTAGGGTATCATCTTTACCAACTTTTTAAAAAATCAAAGTGCATTGCTATTCTTCTCTTGAAATGAATCCTAGAACCAAACTCTCTTAAGTAATGGTTTAAAAGAATAAATGCTTATTGACTAATGATTGTTACTGGGTATGTCTTTCTCCACAAAGCTAGTCAACGATTTTTCTCACTGCCTGGGTCATCTTACTGAAAAGGATTTCCTTGAGCAGGCCCATAGGAGCGCTGTTTTCTCTTTCTAAACGGTGCTTCTCTTTACCAGATTTTAATATATACTCGTATTTCCTCCACTATGATTCACAGAGCAATCATGTTTTTCCATATTAATTATAATTTAGAATTTCCCTTTGTTATGGTTGACAGAGACTATCTGAGAACCCCTTTTCCCAGGACACCTTAATATTTTTAAAAGCTCTATAGAGAAATATAGTTAACATCAGTTTTCATCCTTAAAATATTCATGTATTTAATATCTAAATGCCAATAAAGTCAGTTATAGGAGCAGGTGACTCTGAAAGAGTCATTGATAGCGTGATATGAAAAATCACTGTAACTTCCTTTACTCCTGTTCCTTAACTTCTGGAACACATGGAGAACACCAATCTGGTGACCAGAAAAGGGTTGGGAGTGTTAGGTGTCAATTTTTCATTACAAATAACAAGAAAGGAGTTCTTTCCCCTGTAAAGAAAGATGTTTTGAAATTGAAGAACCTTTCTAAAGAAAAAAAATTACTGTTAGTAAAAAATGTAATCTTGATAGATAATATGCTCTTTTACATCAAGTTTCATATAAGAGAATCATTATGTGTTTACAGCTAAGGTCTTCTTAGAAATTAACTGAAAAAATTATTTTCTATATGTTTTACTTTTCATATTTGACTCATAACCTTTAACAAGAAAGAGAGTGATTGTTCCTAGTTATTGGGCAGACGGGCTGTTCGAGAACCAAAGAAATTTAAAAATGTCTATGAAAGACTTCTAAGTGTTTGCTGCTTCTCTGCGGAATCCACTTCTTGAGAGAAGTAACTCCAGAGTCTGAGTAACCATCGCATTTTCTCCTCCTGTGGTCAGCGCCTACCCCATGTGCAATGCCGCTCTGGGCCTTCACTTAAATATTTCTATTATGTAATGTAGTTACCATTATTATTAGAAGCCATTTATTATTTACAACAAGTCACTCTGTCTTGGCTACTTCACCAAAATAGATTAATCTTCAACATTTTAAATATTTAAAAGAAATTGGTTTAGCATTTATTGTCTGTACTGTTTATTAAAATCATAGGATTTTATGGGCATCATTTTAATAACCACTGGGACCTGCTAGAGATGACTTGTAAGCTACCATTTCTTTTAATTGCTTATTTACCTATGCAATTTTCAATTACTGTTTTTGTTTTTATTTTTATTTATTTATTTTTGAGACAGAGTCTCACTTTGTTGCCCTCGGTGGAGTGCCATCACAGCTCATGGCGACCTCCGACTCCTGAGTTTAGGCCATTCTCTTGCCTCAGCCTCCTGAGCAGTTGCAACTACAGGCGCTGCCACAACGCCCAGCTATTTTTGTTTGTTGTTGTTGCATTTTGGCCGGGGCCGGGTTTGAACCCTCCACCCTCGGTATATGGGGCCGGCGCCCTACTCAAGTAAGCCAGAGGTGCCACCCTCAATTACTGTTTTTAGATATATCTTTTGTTTTATTTAAATATTTAATTAGTAATTTTATTTTGCCTTGTTTCCAAATTCAAGCCAATAGTTCATAAGTTTTCAACTGATAGGCTAGCAAAATCATTAGCTTACTGGAGATGTCAGGTGCAACTAGCTCAAAAATGTTTTCAGTAACTGAAAAAAATATTTTTGAAATACTAAGTATTTCTAATTTATTTTGAAGTAGAAAAATATTGTCACTACTACCCCCTCTACCTTCTTCTCTCCATATTATTTTTTCTAATAGAAAAAGAGAGTCATTTACTTAGTTACTCTTGCATAGGCAAGCTATTTATTCTGCCTTTCTAACTTCAGATCTAAAACCCACTATTACGTGAGTAGGAGATTTGCCTGATATCACGACACACGTTCATCACCATGTTAAAATCGGAATACTCTCAGGATATACCTGGGCAGGCACATGATTTGATCCACTCAGGAGATGCAAGGAAAGAAAACAGGAAAAGAGGCAGATAGTCAGAGGGATTATAACTAGTATAAATCACTGATTCAAGGGCAGCGCCCGTGGCTCATTGAGTACAGTGCCGGCCCCATATCAAAGGTACAGGTTCAAACCTGGCCTCAGCCTAATTGCAAAAGCAGAAAAATAGCCAGGCTTTGTGGTGGCGCCTGTAGTCCCAGCTACTAGGGAGGCTGAGGTTAGAGAATCGCCTAGGCCCAGGAGTTGGAAGTTGCTGTGAGCTGTGTGACACCACAGCACTCCACCGAGGCCGATAAAATGAAACTCTGTCTCTATGGAAAAAAAAAAAAAATCACTAACTTAAGATGCAAGTAATGCAGATTTTTAGGGGAGAAACAGTTATGTCAGCAACATAATCTCTCTGTAAGTCCAGAGCAAATAAATGTTTGTTACGTGGGCTCCCCTCCCCTTCCTCATCTAGATGATTGTCAAGTGTAGGGTGGAGTTAACAGCTGTAATTCTTGAGCTGGCGCTGTCATTTACTAGGCACAATCACCAGCTGGCTCTCACCTTTGTAAGTCACTATTGTGTCATCTGTAAAACTGGAGTTATGCACTATATTTAGTGAGTTCGTTTTATGTTGAGGTGCTTTTGAACAAACTAAATAGTGTGTGCCTTCAATATTATCTGCCTCATAGGCTATTGGAGGAATCAATAGGATATAAAGTTTGACACAGTGTTAGATGCTTTCTAATTATTGATGCCACATTTTATGTGCAAAAAGCATTGCATTAGGAGTTACAATGCAAAAAGTCTAAGAAAGCATAAAACCTGTTCTTTAGCATTGAAAGTCTCTTTGCATATCAAGATATAGGTTAGTCGAGCTTGTAACTGCCCAGAGTCGACTCTGAGGCAAGATGTGAATGCACGTCGTTTATCGGGGGGTTCTCCCAGGAAGCCCCGGGAAAGGAGCTGGAATGAGAAAGAGGCAGTAAAAATTAAATTCCATGGGAGGGTACGGAACATTAATGAGTTATCACTACAGTGGGCAACTGGGGTTCAGACCCAGTTGGGGGCTCTGGAAGGTGTCATAGTGCACACCTGAAGAGTTGCCACCCCAAAGGGAAAAGAAACTGGGGTATTTATCAACCATTGCTTTTCTGTCACTGGCCAAGAGTTGCTTTGGGATCGTAATTCCGTGACAGTTGTAGCCAGCACCCTGCGATGCGGGCACGCACAGAGACCAGACAGTGCTGTCAGCACTCACCAGGCCTCGCCAGAGGAAGCCGATGGCCTTTTCAGAAACGGTGATTTCGGAAGGAATGCGGGAGAGCACCAGGAGCCTCTCTGCTGCATAGCCTCTGACCTGCAAGCTTCAACAGAAGGCAGGATGTGGCAAGATCGGCATATACAGAAAGCGAAGAGGAGCGTTCACCGTGCAAACATTGGTTGATAATTCTTTTTAAAGATTGAAGATGAGAACGTTAGTATGGAAACATAACATCTGAGTTACAGCAAAGATTATATATATATACTTGAGCATTTGTCTTTCTAAAAGCATTACAGGTAATTCTTTGACACTGAAGAACATTTCAAAATTCTCCCCACTTTTTGATCAGCTGTTTTATCAAATGAGGACTTCATTACTTAACAACGATATGAAAATTCAATTTTTTTCTTAGTTGCTGAAGCACTTGGATACTCCAAAGTAAATTGAATCTTTATATCAATTTTCTAGGAAAAGAAAAGGATAAAAATCTTTGTCCTTGAGCTTCAACTTGACAGGGTCAAAAGCAATTCTTTGGTTGTATTATAACCATAACACAAATCAGAAAATGCAAAGATTTCAGAATTGCTCTATTTCACATATTATCTCCTTAGCTTGCCTCTGCAGCTGAGCAAGGATGTTATTAGGCACAGGAAATTTTCTTGAATTCTTAAATTGATCTCAAGAACTTTGTGATGGATGGTTTACTCAATTTAAAGCAGATCATCTGCTGAAATTGCTTTTAGGCTAAAAGGAGGGTTCTGCAGATTCTTCTTAGGGCAGACCCCAATTACCCAGCTAAGTCCAGAATTGCTAAACTATAGAGTCGGAAGACGTTGATACACTGGAAGTGAATATGAAAGAAAGAGAGTTCTAGAATGAGAATAAAGCAGCCTCACACCCAAACTTCATCTGCTTGAAATTTTAGAGTGTCAGAACTGGCCTGAACACTTACTTACGTTTTTTTCAACCCAGCTTATTCTGAATAATCTAAACCTTAATTAATGAGTGTTGATTTGACATGAAGCACTATGTAAATGCCCAGATACTGCATATTCTTTTTAGCTACATATAATATTTTTCTAATAAAACTCCTTAGAAATGTATGTGGATCATTGCAATGAAGCATTCAGTTTAGTGGAAAGTAAACCACACAAATGCAGATAAATAAAAAGATCTTTAATGTATTACTTCCTATTTTTGATGTTTTCCCTGGTGAACATTATAAACTAATGTCTCAAAGGAACATTTGAAAAGTCAAGACTGGTGAAGCCTGTTGTAGTGCCGTGCTCCTGTATCCAGTTAGCAGGAGGCTGAAGCGAGGGATTGTTTGAACAGGGAGTTCAAGTCCAGCCTGGATAGCATAGTGAGACCTTGTCTCTTAAAAAAAAGTAAAAGTGTTAATCTCACGAGCTTAGACGCCATTGCCTCAGGCAGAACTCCCTTGTTCAGCAGCTCTAGAACACCCCCGCCCTCCTAGCTCCGAGGCTGGTATGCCACTATTTATCCTCCACACTCCTGGCTCTATGAAGGCCTTTGTGCTTTCATTTTCACGTGTTTGTCTGACTCCTCCCAGCCGAGAGGAGAATTGTCTTGTCTTCTCTGCTGTGCTCCAATGTGAAGGACAACGCTTGCCACAGAGTAGGCACTCAATAAATTTTTGTTGGATGAATCAATAAAAGAATAGATATAAAGAATCCTGCACCCTTGAAAATAAATGTAGCATGTCAGTCAGTTCAGGTTTTGGGAAAGAACCTTAACTCTTTTTAGCTTCAAAAATTACATTTTGTTTCACTGCAGTAATAATAGGTGTATAAAAAAACTGAAAAAGAGGCAGCCAGCCTTTTAGGAGTGAAGTGCTGAGTGCCTGACCATGGACGTTCTGACCAGGGACAGCAAGTGCAAGGATTGGGAAGATAGCCAGGAGAAGGTGCTCTCTGCCAGGGCACCAGACAACGGCCGCTGAGCCAAACGGGAGGGACAGGGAGTAAAGAACACACGAATCAACCTCAGAAACAGGAGGTTTCAAAGGCTCAATAAATCCCCACTTTCTTGTGACTCAAACACTCCAGTTATTCCCTGGTTGCAAAGGCCTGCCTATCCAGACCAGAAATACGATGATAATGCCAGGACAGGCCACCAGAGGAAAGGACTTGCTAGATGTATTTGAGGCAGGCACAAGACAGGACTTCCTGACATGATCGGTCATTTATTCTTTTTGTGTTTGTTTTGTTTTGGGAACAGAGTCTCACTCTGTTGCCCTGGGCAAAGGGCCGTGGTGTGATAGCTCACAGCAACCTCAAACTCCAGGGCTCAAGTGATCCTCTTGCCTCAGTCTCCCAAATACCTGGGACTATAGGAACCTGCCACAATGCCCAGGTAGCTTTTCTATCTTTAGTAGAACAGGGTCTCACTCTTGCTCAGGCCGGTCTCGAACTCCTAAACTCAAACAATCCACCTGTCTGGGCCTCCCAGAGCGCTGGAATTACAGGCATGAGCCACCGCACACAGCCAGTCATTTAATCTTTTATCAAATATTTTTAGCACTATTTGATTGGACTCCAGCCTTGACCCTTCCTTCTCCTCCTACCCACAACAGCCTTGTATATCATTGCTAGAGTCATTCCACTCTTGACTTTATTTGTCAGCCTTTCAGGGGAAATCAGGTTTGCACACAAGGCTTTACACATATGGCAAGCCTGACAAGCCTTCTGCACACCTTACTGACAGTGGTAGGAGGTGCTCTAGGCACTAGACGAAACACCTCTTCCAAAACACAGAAGAAAGGAGACAATTGCAATGCTTTACGTCCCACTACAATAATCCTTTCTGCTTCCCAGGAAGTTGGGAAGTGTCCAAGCTTATTCTTTATATTTGCATCATTTACGTGCAAGTCTGTTTCTTCAAAGGTGGCTTCTGCCTTCCAGGTAATTGAGATTCAAAGTTAGGTTTCTGCCTGTTCTCTTAAACTGACTCTGGTTTCTTACTTAACTGAATATGAAGACTCTGGGCTTTAGGAGTCCTTCTGTTATATTTCCTAAGTTGTGAGTGTGACAGGAAATTTTATTTTAAAACAATACTGGGATGCATGTACTTACTGACAGAAGACATTGGTTTAAAAAAAAAAGTGTCAATCTTAAGAACTTGGGTGCAGCTAGACTTACGCTTATAAGTCAGCTGCTGAAGGTGTCTGGAGCCCACTTACCAAGCTCTCCAGGAGCGCTGCGTTAGCCTCTGTGTTTCCAGGGTCTGCTGTCTTCTGTCCACGGGGCCATTACCTCATGGGATTGTGCCAGTTGAGATCCTCACCTAGACTAACCTCTTCTTACCCCAAATGAAAACAATCTAATATTGCCTTTTGAATCCGTTTGCAGGGAGCAATATTTTTTAGAAAAAGAAAAAAAAAGATAATTGAAAAGCTCTGTATTCATCTTTCTGTGCCCTAGGACATTGATTTTCCAACTTTGTAATGCATTACATGAAGAGATAGTCCTGTGGGCACTCATACATATCAGCAACTGTGGTGCCCACAGAACCAGGGCAGACGTTGCAACCAACCCCACTGAGACATTCAGCTTGCCTTGTGGTGTTGCTGTGTGACCTCAATCCATTTTGGAAATAAAATGCCCCATACACTAAGAGAAAAAACAGAGCCTCTCCTGCCCTCTCTGTCCCACCTTCCCAGCAGCAGACACGGGTTGCTCAGAGTCCCCTTGGCGATACCCACATCTCTGCCGCCATCTGGGGCTTCAGTTTGCCGGCTCCCAGCTGCCCGACCCACGTGCTCAGAGGGACTGGGAGCTTCATTTTCAGCAGCTACTCGGTGCCTGTTGAAACTGAACGAGGATTCAGAAAAGCTGGGCCAGATCCGGTGTGAGGTAGGGGCGGTCCTTTCCCAGGCTTCCCAGGTGGAGGGAGGAGCACAGGGCGACCCGAACGGGAGCTGCCCGGGCAGGTGCGTGTCGGATGCTCCCCCTGGGCGGCTCCTCCCCTGTTCCTGGTCCCCAGCAGCCATCACAGCAGCTGGCTTGGTTTCAGCTCTTCAAGTTGTATGAGGAGTTGCGTTTTGTAGGACAGAAAGAAACATTGGCTTGGTGCCTCCACTTCTGCGTTCCTGTCTGCCCAGTGCTTTCCTCTACCTCAAAGCCACCAGCTGGGCCCTGCCCTTCGCCACACTGCTTCTTGCTTCTCAGGTTCATTGCCTTCCGCTGTGGAAAACTATCAGAAGCGCTAATTGATACCAAGTTTTGCAATCCTGATGTCTTAATGCTGTACATGAAATGCATGGGATGTGTGGGGACACATTGCAGGTGCAGCTCCTGCCCGCACACCATGTTTGGCGCGCAAAACGGAGGTGGAGGGTTCAACTGGACAGAGTTTCTGAAGATGCCTCCTGGACTGTAATAGTCATTGTGTTGAATAATTAATTTTTCCACTGGGTTGCAAATAAACATTCAATGACCACCTCCCCCATTCCCATTTAATATGACACCTTCTATTCAAACTGTTGTGCTGTCAGATAAACAATGAAATGTCTTTTTACTCTGCTAAAATCTTAACAAAGTAAGTTTTTAAAATAGTTTTCCCTTCAAACCTCATGCAGCTATCTATAGCCTATGACTTTGTAACATATGTAATAGCATGTATTTTTGTTTTCAACAAGCCGTAAACAAGGAAGTCCTATGGAAACAGATGCCCATGAACCACCATGCCACTCTTGGGAGCAACTTAGTTCCTAGTGGGAGTGTGAGGCAATTTTCACAGTTTTTAAGGCGAAGCAGAAACTTGTTGTGACAAATTATATCTTGGAGACCTCTTAAAACACTTAGCCTTGGTGAACATTAAACCTGTCTGCTCAACGGGTTTATTGCAAGATTAGGTAGTTCCCAGAGAAAGATTCACTCTGCCTTTGGCATTGATGTAAATTTGGCTTCTACTAGATTCATGAAAGGTGCTACACAGAAGTCATTCAATTTTCTCAAAAGTTCACTTCAGAATTTGGGATTCATTCGCTCTGTGTCTGTGGAGCACTGAACCCAGGCATCGTCCCAGATGCCAGGGAAAGCAATGCAGAAAGGAGGCAAAAATCCTCACCCTCAGGGACTAACATTCTGGGGTAAGTAAATACAGCAAATAGAATCAGCTGGTGAGTGACTTGGAGTAAAATAAGGCAGGCCAGGGGGCTGTGGGGCAAGTGCCATCAGAGAAGGCCTCCTTGAGAAGGGAACTCTAAAAGACCAAGGGACAGAGTGGGAGCCATGAAGATCTGGAGGACGTGGATGACACCTGTGCTGGTGGAACAGGGATGAGGGCAGGGTGGCTGGAGTGAGTGGGCAAGGACAGAACAGAGATCAGAGGGGGAGGTACAGGGGCAGAGCGTGTGGAGCCTTGATGGCGTTGCTCTGAGATGAGAACCCACAGGTGGCTTGAGAACTGAGGAGGGAGGTACCTGACTCACCTCAAGAGGATCACTCTGCCTGTTCACAAGAGAAGATCCCGGGGAGACAAAGGCCCCAGGGCAGGGGCCGGTCAGGAGCCTGTTGCATCATCAGTGATTCAGGAGGGAAGAGAAGCTGCTGGATTCTGGCTGGATGGCAGGCAGACCCAATGGGACTTGTTCATGGGCCAAGTACAGGCGTAAGAGCAAAAGAGGAGTCAAGACAATGCCAGCATCATAGTCCCAATTATTTGCTAAGTATCCAAAACAAGGAATCCAATCTCCATTCTCTATAAAAACCACAAAACAATACAGTAGTATTTGTGGCAACGTAAGCAATATTTTACTCTGACATAACAAAACATTGAGATGCTTCTTGAAGATTGTTACCAAATGCCCAGGTTCCATAACACAAACCCTCCCGCAAAGTGCCTCCACAGGAAACGCAAGAAAGAGAGGGTCAAGTGTGAAGAGTAAGTAGAGCAAACCCAAAAGCTCACGCGGGGCTTCCCTGGATCGGAAGTCAGTGTCTGGAGGAGGGGGAAGCAAGGGCCGCTTGGTTTAGCCACTCCCCACGCGAGGAGCTTCACGTCTGGTGAAAGCACTTTGCCTACGGTAACTCAATGGAGTGCTAGGACCTTGTTTGTCACTTACAGATCTTTCAGTAATGTAACTATCTCAGATATAGAAATAGATATTGATACATAGATATTTCAATGTTTTTTAAGTGTACATAGACCAGCAAAGTAGGGAGGGGAACTCAAACCTACCTATATTCTTATCTCACATTTTAGTATTCAAAAATTGTTTAGCTACTGGAATTAGTAAGAACAATAGTAAACTAAGAGTTCATACAAGCTACTCAAATTTTGTCCACAATAGTTTAGTTGGATAGTACCCAAAGGAAAGAAGATATTGATCAGGATTCCTTTAAAAAAAATGCGCATTGAGTAATAAAATCTTAGCAATTCTGTTAGATTTGCCAGTTTGTCCCCAGCCATCTCGTAAAGGCACCCTGGGCAGTGTTGCAAGTGTCCATGGAAGTTAGCATTTGTGTGCAGACTCAGAATCATTGGTGGCTTTGCCATGATAAGGACTCTTCCCACAGGCTCCCAGGGAAATCAGCCTCCACGTGCCCCATTGCCCAGCTCTTTCTGCAGGTGGCTGGGGCCTGCATGCCCCACCATCCACCTGGACCCTTGTTGAAAGGCTTCCGCCACAAGAAATGAGGCCATATTGAACTGGCAAACCAAAAGTGAGGAAGGAGGAAGGCCTTTGCTGAGGATTATTATTAATGCTTCCATGAGCCTGTGCTGAAAATAAGTGAGCATTCAAATTATTGTCCCTCAGTCCACCTAATGAAAGGTAAATTCAATAATCTACTTGTTTCTGAAATTTTATCACTGCTTAATTCATGTAAGTTCTTGAGCTATTTTTTCCTTCTCCCCCTCCTAGTTTGAAGCTCCCTTTAACTCATTTTGGAATAAGCCAAAAAGAAACAAAATCATAAATTCTAAATCGAGCACTGCAAACGGAACTGACGTTCATTGATTAAATATGAAAGGAGCATCTTTAGCAAAATGAAAGCCAAGCTCTTAAATCTTCACTGAGCGTTGGTTAATCTTAAACCGTCTTGGCACTAGTTTCCTCATACAGTTTTGCATATCAGGTGTTTACAGACTAAATAGTAGATGAGCGCTAAATACACGATGTCATTTAATGTCAACGAGCTAACCCTGTTCATTCGGAGCTACGCTTAGCAATTGGAATCATCTGCACGAAGGTGCTCGGTATGCTACAAGTAAGAAGCACACTCGTGGAAGGCCCTGTCTCGGTTCATCTCTTAAAAAGACCATCTGTTTCTTGCTTTGTTACTTGTGCAGGTTTTCGTTTCCTCTTTCACCTTCTTTAAAAAAAAAATCCCCAGCTTTGCAAAGCTTTGGATATTATTTCATTCTGGGGTTTTATAGAATGCTCCTTCTCTGATCTTCAGCTGCGGTTTTTACCAGCATCCTCACAAGATCATTTTAAACCCTCAGTAATCATAGAAATTAGAATAGGAAAATAGAGACGGCTTCTCCTGCCCCGTGTTCTCTTCCAGCAAGCTGACAGTCGCTGCCAGCAACCGGCAGTGACAGTTGTAAAGGTACTAGTAGTGCTGGTGGTGGTAATCTATTAATATTTGCAAGTTAATGGGGGTAAAACACATACAAGGTTTACAAAGTGAAATTTTACTAGTTTCTTTGAAGTGTCCTAAGGAAAAGAAAGATAGAAATCCTCTGACAGGCTGGGAAATAAGAAATCCTAAGTAGGATTCTTAGACCAAAAGTTGTTATGCTTTAGTGACACACCTTTGATCATCCTCAAAGACTTAATTTTTAGCATATTACTTAAAAGATGGCTTCTCATTCTGAGTATTTTCTTAATACAGAGAACAAACTTCCTTAACCACGTACGTTTAATATACTTTCCCAATCTGTTCTGAAAATGAAGTATGTACATTATTTTACGGAAAATGAACAGGATGAAAGAAAGAGCTAAAATATTCCTTAGTTAAATAGCACATTTTATGCCCAGGAGCTGTGAGAAATAGAATAGCTTATTTAAGAAGTTTATTTTGTTATATAAGAAAGAAGAAAGATGTTTATATAGCCTGTGCTCTGGAATAAAAATAGCAAATTTTAGACTCGACTTCATTTAAAATGATTAAACACAATGCCTATTTATTGTTGAATTTCTTAGAGGAAAAAAAACAGCCTTGTTGGAAATTGTATCTACCTAAATCTCTTCATTTGGTGTCATTTTTATCTCATGAAACCATGTAATAAAGGTAAACTGAAGGTGATACAGCTTTGAGGAAAATTACAATGTTTTGGAAAAGGGATTGGAGTAAATGGGGTAACTCTAACCCCACATGCTCACTTAGAATGTGGATCAGGCCAGGTCCTTATCGCACTTTCAGTCTCAACAAAGAGCCTCCTCAGCTTCTGTTGTATTAGACTTTAAAAGCATGACCTTCAACATGTTTAGATGGCCTTACAATTCATAAAACCTTGTGAAAACAAAGGATTGATTATTATAGTCTCAAACCACCCAGTCTTTATTGAATAAATATGGACATAACACCTGGGATCTGGACTTGGTGTTTACTATGCCATCTACACTGCTCAGCAGCAACTAGTGAGCTCTGCACCACTCCCAGTCTCAGTTCTTAGTAGACTGCCCCATCAGAACACAAAAAATCTGTCTGGAGCAAAGAAAGAATTAGATGAGCCTTTGAACCGTGAGAAAATACCCATAAAAAAATGAGATGAAGTAGGGAGGGGCCTACTGATAACATGAGGACAGGGCCCCAAGAATCCTTTGTGTGCTGGCAGATGTGTAAAGTTCTTTGCTCAGTAGTTGCCAGTCTGATTGAACACAGGGAAGATAGAGGGAACCAGCAAGGATGAAATGTTTGGGAAGTCAAGTTTGGATTAAGGTATTTGCTTCTAGCAGTCGAACAAGGCAACAGACAAGGCTGGTGTAAACACCACTCTCCGCCTTAGCTATTGATTTATTGTAAGTACCAAAATTACTTTTTTATTTCTACATTCAACAAGGTACATCCAGGTTCTAAAATTATATGTCCCAAGATTAGATTATGGAAGAACATGGTGCTTCGCTGTAAATTTCTTAGAAGCTAAGGTGGAGGATCTCATTACTTTCATAAGTTCTTTCAGAAAAGAAGTCTGTTGTATATTTTCCAGACTATTGGTAGAAATTTTCCTTCACATATAAAGAATGAACCATTCCCTTACCCCAGCTTCTACCCAGTCTGAGAAAATGCTCTTATGAAGTAGCAGTTCTCTAAAATAAAAACACCAAAGACATATTAACTAGGGTTCTTTTTTTTTTTATTGTTGGCATTGAATACAAATCAACATTAAATCTGAAACCATTTTTAGTGTCAGATTCCCAGATCTAAAATAGGGTATACAAATAAAAAAAAAATTGGCAAAAATGTTTTACTTATGTTTTATGCAGCTTGTAATGGTTGAAACTCTTCATTTAGAATTCAAACATCCCCCTCCAGATTCCATATGGAATAAATTTTAGGGAGCGCCAAAAATAATGAAGAGATGATTGGGTCTAAGCAAATAATATATTTCAAAATTTCAATGATAGTAAAACACTAGTTGTTCTTTATACAAAATATAGTTTATTATCCTCACCATCAAAGACTAAAATGGACTTTAGTGTTCTACCCATATTTATTTTAAAACCATCAGTCAAATAAATGCAGGATTGTGGGTTAGGAAACATTTTGTTGCAATTAATGAAAACATCAACTCAACTGAATTAAACAAAAACCGGGCTGTTTATCAGCTCATGGAACTAAAGAAAGAGTTCTAGTTACACGTAAGAGTTGGAGCAACAGTTCACAGCTTTCAGGTTCCAGCTCTGTTTTTCTCCAGTTCAGTGGTTCTTAACCTTCCGAATGCCGCGAACCTTTAATACAGTACAAAGGGGTCACGACCCACAGGTTGACAACTGCTGCTCCAGTTCTTCCCATCTTGCGTTACGCAGTATATTGTTATCTTCAGGCGGACTCTCCTTTGGAGAACAGAAAGGGCCAGTTCTAGGCCTAGTGCCTCACAGATACTATCCCGAGGAAAGAAAGAACCTGTGCCCCAGCATTCCCGGCAGAATTCCCCAGGCTACCCTGGTGAGACCGGCTTATGTCAGAATGCCCACTACGCGCTGTGGCCGGGTGAATGGAATACACAGGTATGCTCAAACCATAGAGGCCAAACCCCAGAGTTGAGGATGGCTTCAATCCCACCTACTAAGTACAGTTGAGAATTGGGGGATGGCTTAATTCTCAAAGGAAAATGTGAGTGTTTTTAACACAAGAGAAGGGTAGCGACTATGTAATTGGGGCAGCGCCAAATGTTCCCTGAACCTGTGTACAGGAAGAGGCTATGCTTTGCCGCCTAAGCTGAGACCAGTGGGAGGAAGTTCATCTGGCCCAGCATCCCTTTACTTTTCAGAGAGAGATCTCAGGCAGTCCCATTATTTGTGTTCTTTTCCAGGTAGGTATGTTGCGAACTTAACTTTTGGAAATTGCTTGTGAAAGGAGTAATCAGTGGATATAGGAGAAGTCTTCCCTGTGGTGCTAGAACCCCATCCATCCACTTAACCTGACTACACTTTCTAGCTTGAAACACTCTTCTGGTTTCAGTGAACTACTTGTAGAGTTTAGATAAAAGCTATATTTGACAGGAAACATTTGACCACTGTTACCTGTAGGTTTTCCAATAGCTCTATAATGAATTATTCCTAAAGAATAGAGCTAAATTTTCATAGGGTAAGCACATGGTTGCACACTATACTTATGTCATTGTGTGAAGCGCCTCTTGTTAAAAAAGAAAAGAAAACCCTCATAAAATTAAATCTAGAGCCTTTCTCCTCCATTTTTCTTACCTCTACTTATGATCATCAGATTTGTCCATTTCAGCCCTGTGTGGTACATGCTCTTGTATTGTTTTCAACAGCCATAAAATTTTCCTGATTTGCTCCTAATTTGATTTGAATTCCCACACGCAGCTGATTGTATTTGCATAATGAGCAGTGAGTGACACTGTTGCCCTGAGGAAACAGCATCCCTCTTGTGTTATTCTGAAGTTGAGCCCTGCCTGTTGTTCCTTTCATAAAAGGGAAGGACTCTAAGCACTAGATGTGTCCTTCCATCCTCCCAGCCTGCGCCTGGAGTCTCCAGGGTTAGTAGGCCTGTCTCACTTAAAGTTCAAAGATTCTCGGGGGCCCTAAACCTTTGGTACCTGAGAAATGCTCCCTGAGGATCAAGGGAACCTAGAAAGTGACTCCATCCTCCCTGACATGATCACCACCGCCATCCCTGACACAATCACCGCCATCTTCCCTGACACAATCACCGCCATCATCCCTGGCATGATCACTGCTGCCATCCCTGGCACAATCATCGCCGCCATCCCTGACACGATCACCGCCATTATCCCTTACACGATCACCACCATCAACCCTGGCACGATCACTGCCATCATCCTTGACATGCTGCTATTCACAGTTCTTTTCTTCCTCTGCTCCCAGCTCAGAAGAAAATGTTACTTCTCTTGACCCAACCATCTGCATGTGTGCTTCTCTTCTCCTCTGCCCTGCTCCAAAACTGGACATGCCATTCCTATATTCTGCCTATGTAGAATGTAACTAAGGCAACAAATCTCTCCTCCTCTAATCTGTTGGTTCCATGAAAAAAGGCTCCTTTCTCTTTTCTCTTCCCAGCTGCTCTCCTGGAGGTGAGTAGCATAGTCCGTGCTGGTTTCCCCAAAGCTCTCTACCCTTCCTGAGCACGTGTTCGTACATCCTCCTAGTCACTAACAGTCCCTAGGTGTGTACTGGGGAGCTGTTCTCTGAAAAGCTAATCACTGTTAAGATACAAGATAAAATGTGATCTCTGCTTATAAATCACTTACAGTCTTACATTTGCTGTATCTCACACTACTCAAACCATTGAATCTCCCTCTCTAGACTCTCCAGGGCCCAGCTGGGCCTCAGACCATACGTCTTTCCTAAGTTCTTATACTATCTCTCTGTAGAACATTTGATTCTTTGGCCAAATGTGGAATTAAGTCACAGCTAAAATTTCAACCTAAGTCATTAGAGCACCAGATTGTGTACTTTTTTATTATTACATTTTAATTGCACTGATAATACATGAATGTACTATTCCTCAAAAATATATATAGTGGTACAAATAAAACTGAAACTCCTTTTAGCTGTTAGTCCCTTTCCCAATCTTTCCTCCTATTCCCTAACAGAAAACACTGTTACAGGACTGTGGTTCCATACGCTCACAGGTATGTACCTCTTGAAAATATATGGACTGTTTTGGTTTTAGTTTTCTTACATAAATGAAATCATGGCATAAATATCTATCAGCAGTATACTTTCTCTATTCAGCATGATTCCCTTGAGAATCATCTATATGAATACACACCCAGATGTATTTTGCTCTTTTCACCACTTTTTGAATCCCTTGAAATGCAGATACCATGTTTTATCTATCTTTTCCCCTATGATGAACATTAAGCTTTTTTGTTTTTCCCTTTTACAAATACTTCAGTGATCCTCCTTGTATATAGTGAGCAATCCTGGCTAAATCCTAGCTCTGGACTTACTCGCTGAGGGACCTCAGACAAGTCACCTAACACCTCTTAGTTTCATTCTCCTCATCCTGGAGTTGAGATGAGGATTTGATGAGCTAACGTATGTGTGAGTGTGCTGACTTACAGGCCCAGCACACACTGAGCATTCTGCAGAAAGTGCGCCGTTCATATTGTAAATGCTGGGTCCCGAGCTCTGTTCATTTTCAATTTAATTGCTACTTCCAAATTGCCCTCCAGGGTTGCCGTATCGATTTGTGCTTTCATCAGCAGTATGAGAGGGTGTCCATTTTCCTACTTCCTGCCTACATCTTGTATTATCAGGCCTTTTACTTGCTGTTCTGGTTTGATGAAAAATGTCTTCTCAGCAACATTTTAATTTTCACTCCCCAAATTACTCTTGAAGTTTAATATTTTGATGTATGTATTTGCTGGTTTTATTTCTTCTCCAGATTACTGGTGGCCATTGCCCATTTTTCTATTTTTTGTTGACTTTTGTCAATTTTTAAAGATATATACATTCTTGACACTAAGGTGCTACAAACATTTTCTCTGTCTGCAACTTAAATTCACCTTACTTAAAATATCTTTGCCTTTAAATAGAATTTAATTTTAAAAGGCTACCTTTATCAATCTATTCCTTTATATGCTTTAGACCTTGAAAGTTGAGATCTGAATCCCAGTTCTGCCACTTACTGACTCTGAGGTCATGGATGGCATCATAAGCTCTGGGCGCCTTTATCAGCTCAGCTGTACAATAAGAATAGCGGTGGTATGTACCTCATGGACTGCTGTGAGGTGTAAGAGTTAATGTATGTGCATAAAGTACCCAGCACAGAGTAAACGCCCTATGAGTGTTTTCTGTTATTAAGTGTTCTACAATCACGAGTCACAAAAATAGTCTTCTTTTATTGTAAAGAGTTTTCTGTGAAAGTTTTAAGTCTTTAATCTATCTGGAATTTTTTTTTGTTTTTTGTTTTTTTTTGTGAGACTGAAATCTGTGTATTTTAATATAAGGATCAAGACTTTTTTATATCATTTATCAATATCTTTTCCCCTCTGATGCATGGACAATATAGCACTTCCCTCATTCATGGAATTTCCATCTGTCCAGGGCTCTGTTTCTGGAATCTCCACTCTCTAGTTGTCTATTCTGTCACCAGTGCTATGCTGTCATTGTCATAACTTTGTATTTTGACTGGACATCTAGTAGATTCATCTGCCTTTATTATTTAAAAAAATTGCCTTATAAAATTCTTTTATATTAATTTTAGAATCACTTTCTTAAATTTTACTTAAAAACTGTGTTGGTGTTTTGGGGAAATCGCACTGAATGCATTGATTATGCATTGTCTTGTTTATTGTGCTGAATTTGGCCATTTATAAATTGGCTATAACTCTTTCAGCTCTTTGGCTATTTCAGATCTTTTATGTCCTTTAATATGGTTTTATGCTTTTCTCTACAAAGCTATTCCATATTTTCTTAGGTTTGTTTCTATATAACATTATTTTTTTGTTACCAGTGTCAATGGGATCTTTTTTTTTTCTTATAAATTCTAACTGGCTCTTGTTACTATATTGGGATACAGTTGGTGTTATGGATCTTATAACTGGCTAACTTACCAAACTTTCTTAATATTTTTAGTAGTTTATCAGTTTGAGTATCTTATATTTTTCAGGTAAGCAATTTTTTTGTACTTTTGAAGACCAAAACCATTAGCCTTAAAAGTCTATGTGAAACTTATGCATTTGTAAAGCCGAAGTCTTAGCATACATATTTATAATTTATCACTGATTAAGTTTTTAAGACTAGAATTTTTTTTTTTTGTAGGAACAGAGTTTCACTTTATCATTCTTGGTAGAGTTCCGTGGCATCACAGCTCACAGCACCCTCCAACTCCTGGGCTTAGGCCATTTTTCTTGCCTCAGCCTTCCGAGCAGCTAGGACTACAGGCGCTTGCCACAATGCCCAGCTATTTTTTTTGTTGTTGCAGTTCGGCCACGGCCAGGTTTGAACCCACCACCCTCGGTATATGGGGCCGGTGCCTTGCCCATTGAGTCACAGGTGCCAAACCAAGACTAGGAGTTTTAATTTACTTCATTTTTGCTTATTTCTTGGTTTTCAAAAAATGCCAAGCCGAATTCTATTATTTCTTTTCTTTAATAGATTCTTTTCTTGAATTCCTTGAATACATTTGCACCTCACCCACCGTGGCCAGGCCTTTACCCTTTCTGGATAACCTCCCTCCCCACAAACCCTACCCCACACTCAAGCAAATGACATTGGAGATTCTGGGCTGCTTTTATTTGAGTGGCTTGTGGTGAGATCACTTTAGTTCAGCCTATATAGCTCTCCAAGAATAATTTAGCAACTTGACTTTTCTAAAGAAGCCAGATTCTTGGGACACAACCAGTCCATATTCTATCCCTTAACCCATTTAGCAGCAGCTATCCTGAGGTAAATATAAACGTATGTATTTACCTTCCTCTGGATTGACCTTTGTCCCTGTAATGTGTAAACCTCCTTGGAAGGGGAGGACCATCTGTGGTCAGCACCTCCGGAGTGAGACCCAACGGCTTTTCACGGCCTTCCCCTGCCTCTGTCCTTGGCCCTTTGTCTCACCTGTCTTGTCTCTGCACTCGAGCTTTATATTTTATTTAGACTCTCAGAATTCACTGGGTGAGGATGTGAAAGAGATGCTGCCATTTTTATTATGTTTTCTTGAAAAATCCCTCAGGCAAAAAGTCCTTAATTAGTGAGAAAAGTAAGATTTTTGCTACTTAAGTTTATAGAGTAAGCTGGAGAAATGTTTTAGTTCAGGGGAAAATGTTTCAAAGGCCTTCGGAACTAATAGCTATTCTTTGTATTTCCATCATTCTCATTGTTGCTTAAGGATTTTGAAGACAATTTCATTCAACCATCTTCCTAAAGTTCCACAAGCTCATTAGGCAAGGCAGCTAATTATGGTTTGAAGCTCTGTTAGTCTAGAGAGTATGCAAGTTATGTGGAGCCACTGAGCAATAAACATTGTTCGCATACAGTCGGTATCACTATTTGAAGCTAATTTGACAGTGTTTAAGCCCTGTGCACAAATTGTGGTTCTTTCCAAACTTGGCTCAATTGTTCTCTCTGAAGAACTCAGGATCTACTTGGAGGAGTTAATAAGGAGTCTTCAGAACAGTCTGGCTAGAAATAGTCGCTTCACTAAGTTTTTACTCAACCTACATTGATTCACAGTATAGTATTCTATTTAATTTTGTTCATTTCTTCCCAGATTCTCAATATATGTTGTTCTCAACATCTATGTTAAGCGTACAAGTGAGGCCATTACAGGTTCAGTTAATCACAGTTCAGATAGGGGCAGAATCTATCTTGATGGCTGCTTGCCGTGCTGCAGCCCGCAAAGGTGCACATTGGCAGGGCAGGAAGAGCCACTGCAGAAGGGATCCCTGTCCCCCACCTGCCAGTGGGAGGCCACTGGGACATCAGTGCAGCTCAAATTCCCAAACTGGCATTTAACTCCGTCCTTAGGAGATGGCACCGTGCATTCCCACCCCAGCACTGACTGTTTTTCTGCAGAGGTTTGTGTGTCCCCTCCATGTGTTGAACTCATTCCACCAGCTCCATTCTCACCCTCGCGTGTCTCTCCCTGCCCTCTTCAGAATGCCCCCTCTCAGACCCCTGGGCGTCACTGCTCAGCCCACAGCCTGCTTCTCAGACTCCTGACAACTCCAGCACACTCCTGCCTTTGAACACACAGCTCTTTATAGAGCAGTAATAGTATACAGATTTGGCTCACATATCTCAGCTTATATATATATATGTCAGTTTCTCAAATGAGCTCAGAGTTCCTTTGTGTTTGCATAAATAGACATTTTTGGCTTTAAAATGATATATTTATGTCTCCCACCCAACTCATTCTTTCACATTCCAGTGCCTAAGAATTGTGCCTGGAACCTTGTAGATACTTATAAGTCTTTTGTTGAATAAATGAGTGGATTTATGTGCCTGTGAGAAACAGTACTTAAACATTGGCGATAGCAAATAGGCAAATTATGACTAAATAACCTGAATAGATGAGAATTATTCCTAAGCATATCGTCAAGGAGAATCGTGTTATTTGTTTGCTTGGTGGGGTCCGTATTTTATTTGTTTGGTTTGCTTTGTTCACTTTGAAGAGATACTAGTCTGCAGCTCAGCTGAGCTGGGCACTGTGCTGGCATTCCACGGGTGTTCAGTACTGAGCCTGTGTGCGTACATGTGTGGCTGATGCATGATTTCATTCACAAAATACAAAGGACGTCTATAAAGTAATGTGACTAATTCAACCAGCATAGCAGAACGTCCCTGTTTATCGCTTTCAAAATCCCTATTTGTCTCCTTCGTCATCTTTTGACGAGTATTCGTTATTCATTACCCTGTAGTCACACTTCAGAGACCTTTCCAGGTCTGTCAGGTGTAAATGGACGATGTGGTCAAGAAGAGGTAGAGGACGGCAGGGCGGGAAGGTACAAATTAGTTATTCATATTTTGTTCCATTCATCAATGAATTACTGTACATGTCATGAGAATTTTATCTATTTTACTAAGATATTAATTGTGACTTGAAAGTTTGACTGGATTTTTAAGTCTGACGAGCAAATGTCTGCCCTTGCATTTCAGGATCACATTACTTCCATGCAGAATGGAAACTACTTTAGAGATGTGCCTAATCAAAAGAAAATTAGGTTTAATGTAACAGTAGTATTATACGCTACCTAAATATGGGCTAATATTTATGAATGTATACTTTCTTTGTCTTGTTCAGACCGTTTCAATGAAAGGTTATCCTACTCCTTATTTGTTGAATAAATGAGTAGATTTGTGTGCCTGTGAGAAACCTTTCTGGTTACTTTGTTTACTATTCACAACAATTCACATTTATTATGCACGTTCCCAGGCATGTTCTCCCCTCTCCAATCTTTTTGCCTTCTTTCCTTTCTGAGCTTTATTTGACTTCTAGTGGCATGAAGTGAGACGTTGGGGTCTGATCCACTCAGAGTGAACAGGACTCTAGTCCTGTCCTGCCTCTTGTTAACTGTGCCCCTTAAGTTGTTCAGCGGCATCAGAAATGGGGCCTCCATTCATATGATGCAAACAGAATCTGTATCACAAGGATGGGATGCGGATGAATTGCAGTAAACACAGGGGCACAGACAGGCTGTTCTCCCCTGGTCTGGATATATACCCAGCAGGGGGTTATTGGGTCCTACGGTAATTCTGTTTTCAGATTTGTGAGGAGCCAACCAAAATGGTGGTTGCACTAATTTATACCCCCTCTAACACATCCTTATCAGCTTTTTCTATTGCCTAACTTTTTGATGTAATCCATTTGACTGGGGTGAGATAATCCTCACTGTAGTGTTCATTGTGTTTCTCTGATGACTAATGAGTTGAGCATGTTCTCATAGACCTGCTGGCCAAAGGTCTATTCAGATCCTTTGCCATTTTTAATTGTTGAGTTGTTGGAGCTCCTTATGCATTTTAGTTGTTAGTCCCTTGTCAGATGGCTAGTTTGCAAATATTTTCTCCTGTGGGTGGTCTCTTCACTTTGCTATGCAGAGCTTTTTAGCTTGATGTATCCCAGTTGACCGATTTTTATTTGGTTGCTTGTGCTTTGAGAGTATTACTCAAGGAATCATTGTCCAGACCAATGCCCTAAAGGTAGTTTTTACTCATTATTCTTTAGTAAATGAAGCTTGAAAGTAATAACTACTGGATGCATTTTATTTACATTTAGCATATATGCAGATACATCATCTTGAATCCCTACAATGTTGAAGGAACATACTTTTAAAAAATATATGTTAGTAAAAATTTTTCTGACTACTTGGCTGGCTTGTCACTTAGTTTCTAAGAAAAGGTCAAAGTATACATTTGGATCCAGGGAATTAAACCAGATTTGCTAAACTCCTTGAGTAAAGAATTTTTTTGCTCTAGGCATGTGGTCTGGGTCTCTTCCTTCTCAGTCCCTTTGGGCATAATATTAGATTGGTTCCCAGCATGCTCATGCCCTTATATTCCTGCTGAGTCTGACTGCAGTGCCATACTTCATTCTCAAGAAATGTTGCCCAGAGGCACATATGCACAAAGGTAGACACACGAATTACCATGGGAGGCCACAGCTGCCTGAGGCAGGTGAGGCCCAGATGAAATATGAAACATACAGAATTTATTAAAAGGCAAGTCTCCACCCCAAAAGTATGATATGAAATTCCATTATGAAAATAATTCCAGATGGATAGAGTCTTAAAAATTATCTGTTCGTGTGGGTGAGCTGTAGCTTCATCTATTGTCTGAAGAGAGGAGGTACAAACCTTACCTAGATACGCATTGTGATCGCAGTCTAAGGTCTGCCTGTCACCGGCTGTCTGTCAGACATCTGTCATTGATGTACTTGATGTATCTTAAAGTCTCATTTTCACAGAACTTACTCAGTATGTGATACTTACTTATTATAAATATATTGGTACTTGCACTTACAGAATATGATAGTAATATTGTACTAATATTTCACCGAATATAATAAGTATGTTACTCCATAAATAGAAAATAAATATTAACATGGAAGTCTGAGGACATATCCCACTTGTTTTAAGATTATTCTTGCTTCATAAAGAAAAGTAGATTATGTGAGAAATCAAAGCAAAAGGAATTAGAATAATAATGGATAAAATCCTGAGTTTGAGACAAACCCTTTTTTAGAAAAATTCAGATATTTTATAAACAGAAAATCTTTAAGAAAACACAGAATAGTTTTGTATTTATGAAAGAGGAATTGGTTTTGTTAATGATTACTTAGTTAAAAGCTGGAATCTTTTTAATATACATAATTAGTTATTACACATTGAATTGAAATGTTTTTCATCTATTTTAAATTTTTAGACTATAGAGCTATAATTTTTAAATTACTGTTGTATTATTCTTTTATAATTAAGTCATATATATATGTATGTACATATATATACACATACATACATACATAGAGCAGCGATTCTCAAACTGTGGATCAGTGACCCCTTTTTAACAATGAAAATACATTGCAGCATTAGGAAGGTTAAGAACCACTGATATGTACATATATATGTATGAGAGAGAGAGAGATTCCTGGCTTCCTGCCTCCAACTTAAGAGTTGAGCTGTCCTATGTGAGCTGGAAGCAGAAAGTCAGGAATTTCTGACTTGCTTGGAAGCTCCCTTTCCTCTCCCCTCCTTGCTCCTTCTTCCTCCTCCTCCCACCTCACCCCTGGATTGGTGAACCCAGAGGAGCCTCAAAAGAATTGGGGGTTCTTAAACATTGTGCTGGCATGTCACTCCTAGAATACCAAGTCTAATGGAAATTCAGCATATTTTTTCATAGGGATAATACATAAGCATTGAAATTGTTGGTTTTCGATTCTTTAGTGACTTTGTTTAGGCAAGATCTTTTTTGTGTTTGGTTACTATATTAATATTTGGTTATCAGCATGAATAAATGTTCCATTAAAGACCTAAGTGTATATGCCCAACCTGTTTGCCAGTGGATGTTATCATTTCACATAGGTTAGCCCAATATTTTCATTGTTACAGTGAGATTGAGTACTTTCAAGGTACTTAAAACACATCAGGTATATTTTTCAATAATTGTATGACTGACTTCTGCTACCACTATAAATATACCTCAGTTAACTCTTTTCAACAGGGTATAAATATCAAGGAAAGCTACTATTAAAATAGAAAAGCAAACACAAGAAAACAAATGTAGGGGGAAATGCTCACTGTACGTTCTGTGAAATATGAAGTACTTTACAGAAGTATGTTGCCCAAGTATTTTCATTTAAACTTAGATTATAAATCATGTTAAAATTACAAAGACAAAATCAAAATGACTTAGTAGTTTTCATTTTGATCATATGGAGGCTGATGAAATACATAAGGAAAAATTTTTTTCACTCTTAGAAATTACTGAGACAAAACACAAAATTTCTGTTCTCTTCATTGTGTATTCATTCAGTGTTGTGGATGATGATTTTTATTATACAAACTACAGTAAAATTTCAATTGTCTGGAGATCAATTATCAACCAACTTCCAACTAGAACACAAATCAAAAGCATGCAAGTGATTTAAAAAAAACACTTTGTGCAATTAAAAAAGAGACCACAAAGTACATGCATAAAATCTCTCGTACTTTTGTTTTCAAATTTCCATAATAATAACTTTAAAAATAAAGGTAGATGGGAAGAAAGTAGTAAGATATTTTTAGATGGCCCCTAAGGCCCCTCAGCTTCATGTCGCTGCTTTACTTTATGAAAGGAAGAGTCAGCTTCTGAGATAGCCATGCTAAGCTTAGTTACTGAAGGATAACCCCAACTTAGCTTTTTAAAATCTTTTAAAATTGTCAACAATTTTGACCACAACTCCTCCCCTAGACGAGATGCTGTGACAGGACAGTAATGCATGGTAGCTCTTCCTCTGGCCTAGCCTGCTGGCGTGGCTGATCGCATTAGTACTACACCAATAGTAAACATTTCTTTAAAACCTCCCCTCTGATGATGTGTTGGATTAATAAATGTATTTATTTATCAGTAAACTGGAATATTTTCACAGAGACCGCCGGTCCTGCACTCCTACAGAATCTGTTCATTCCAGCTTTACATACTGTTGCAACAGGAGAGATGATCTAATTTCTCAAGCTGCACAGCTAACTCAGGAGCCACTGAAAAACAGCTATGAAAACAAGGGAAGGGAGAGAAATAATAGACTCAAAAACACAGCACAGTGTGGAAACAATTAGAGCAGAGATTCCAAACTCCATGAGCCAAGTCGAGCTCATAAACAGGTTTTGTTTACCTCCCACGGTGTTGCTCTCACCAGTGTTTTTGTTTTGACTTGTTTGGCTTTTTGTTTTGTTTCTGGGTGCTAGCTCTTTACGGGTCAGGTGATTCACATTTGTAAAAATGGCCTTCAAGTCTCTTTTGAAGAATGAAGCTCTGGCACACTGCAGCTACCTTCCTGAACAGCTGGCGGAGGTGCTTGGGAGGTTAAGAGGCCTGCAGCGCATGTGGGGACCCCGTCTGCCACAGCCCCCACTTCTAGGGAGGGCATTTGAATATCCTCAGTCCCCACCCTTCCCCAGCACTCCCCCAAACTGAGGGCTCGTGTTGGTTGCCACTTACCTTTGTATGTTTCTTTAAACAGTTTAGCTAAAAAGAAAGTGAACAAAATCCGTGATAGATGTACGTCTCCATCCAAAGGCAGCCCTGGGAAGGCAGGCCCGGCAGCTGAGCAGGGTGGAAAGAAAGGGAGTGGGTGCGTTTTTATGGAGGCGAGGAGGAGAATATTGCTGCATGTGATATGAAAACAAAACAGGACTGTGCCAAAATAGTGCAACAGATCGGCTTTGCTCATTTCCTTTAACTAATGGGCCCTTTAGACGTTTGGGTTTGGTAACGAGCCCTTCTGTAGTTCTGAGCACAGCTTATTAGGGCTGAATAAAACTGTAATCATTAAGAGAAAGTCTCACAAGATCCAATAAAACAATGAAAGATATAAAACTTTTCAGCACTATTTTTACCCAAATAGTTAAAATAAGAAACTTAGTTTGTAAGCTGAGCCGTGTGAAAGTGCTCAGATTTAATATTTGACCCACAAAAGTGGCAATTTCACATGAATTAACCTGCTGTAAAGTAGTGGGCTTGCAGTACTTGCTTATTTCACCTTTATGGAGCTCCTTCTTTCCTACAATACCAAATAAGTGAGACAGTGCTTTATCAAGGTTAATAAAATTCATAGACTGCTGAAAAATAGTTACAAATACTGTGTATAATTCATAGAAACAATTAAAACACACCATACCATGCTTCATCGGGTCTAAAATGTAGCTTCTGAGCTTTTCTCCTATATGGGCATGTATTAGACAGTCTACTAGCTTCATATTAATACTCAAATTGGATATTCGCTTTTCCATTCTTGTGATACTTTGCTAAGAAGGATGTGTTTCAACTCCATCCAGGTTAATACCAAAGATCTAAAGTCTCCATCTTTTTTATGGGTCCAGGGTGTACATATACCACAGTTTATAAATTCACTTCTGGGTGGATGGGCATTTAGGTTGTTCAAGGTGGGAGAATGGAGGGAGGGGAGACGGGAGGAGGGAGAGGATGGGTGTGCTCCCACGTACTGGGCACAAGGTGAGGGTGTATGGCACACCTGCTGAGTGAGGGACTCAGCTACAACAGGGGCTCTTCCTAACAAATGCAAGCATTGTAACCTAATTACTTGTACCCTCACGTTAATCTGAAATGAAAAAAATCAAACATTCAGTAACATAAAAAATTTTTTTAAAAAGTAACTATGTTCATGGATGTGATCACATACTCAGTGAAGTAACTGAAAATATTTTGAATTGATGAGCCCTCCACTGTGAGCAAAGAGTAGCTGTACAAATCTTCTAATCCCCTGGGATACAATGCTTTTTCTGGATAGGCTAACTTTATTTAGAATCTAATAAAATACAATCTTTAAATGAACTACATTGCACTTTCTTAGTTCCCCTCTGCAGAGGCAACTTACTACTCTTAATAAAGTTCATTTTAAAAAGAGATTGTCACCTGAAATTCAAATTCAATAGATTTTATAACAAGCCTCAATAAATTCAGAATGCTTAATCAAAAACTTTTGGGGATACAATTTTATTTTAAAATCTTTCATTTCTTAATGTCTAAAGAGTTGTTCCAAGTAATGTATTTGGTGCACACAAATAATTTATAAGCCCATAGTGATTATTATATGCTGCTCCAGTAATCAGGAGATAGAGAACTACATTATATGATACTCTTTTTGGAACAGTTTCTTTTGTTGAAAGCATAAAATTTCAGAGAACTAAAATGTTTAAATTCCGATTTTTAACTTTCAAAGCTATTATCACAAAGGATAAATTGCATTTCTTAAACTAATAATAGTTTGTTTATAACTCTCTATATTCTCTATATTTAAATATTTATGATATTACTGACTTGAGGGAGCTGTCAGTCATAGTCTGTTTTCTTAAAGACATCTCTCTCTTGACCTGAAAAAATAGTTGGCTGAATTTACTGACTATTACATATATTGGGAAAATGATGGAAAGAAGCAAATGAAAGCACAGTATTATCTCAAGCTTTGCTACAATTACCAGAAGCCTTACCAGTAACAAAAACAGTCAACACACATTTTATATGTCATATGTATTAATATACTGTATTCTTATAATAAAGTAAGCTAGAGAAAAGATAATGTTATTAAGAAAATCGTAAGGAAGAGGAAGTATATTTACTGTTCTCTGAGTTGAAGTGGATAATCACAAAGGTCCTCATCCTCTTTATCTTCACCTTGAGTGGGCCGAGGGGTTGGGGGCAGATGCAGTAATTGGTCTTGCTGTCTCGGGTGTGGAGGTAGCAGAGGTCAAAGGAGAGGCAGGCAGGGCAGGTGCACTTGGTATAACGTTATAACATTATAAAAATACACCACGACTTCTGTCTGACATTTTTGTTTTTTCCTTTCTCTGAAAATGTTTCCATACAATGCCTATCCTTCTTCCACCAATTGCTTTAGTTTCAGTGCCCATGTCATAAAAGGGTTTACTTACATTGTGAAAAGTCTCAAGTGATCACAGCCCTTCTTGCCAGATTTGTTTTCCCCACTAGTCCAGAAGCTGTCTCCCTCGAGTTCCACGTGGCTCCTCTGGTGTGGTGTTCCTTAGCTCTTGCGTTTCTCCAAGATGCATATCTGAAAACTCTTCGGCACCCACGTTTTTGTTTTGTTTTGTTTTGTTTTTTAGACAGAGCCTCAAGCTGTCACCCTGGATAGAGTGCTGTGGCATCACAGCTCACAGCAACCTCCAATTCCTGGGCTCAAGCGAGTCTCCTGCCTCTGCCTCCCAAGTAGCTGGTACCACAGGCACCGGCCACAACGCCTGGCATTTTTTGGTTGCAGCCGTCATTGTTGTTGGCAGGCCCTGGCTGGATTCGAACCCACCAGCTCAGGTATATGTGGCTGGCGCCTTAGCCTGTTGAGCCACAGGCGCCGAGCCTTCACAGTGTCCTTTGTAATGTCCTGGTTGCCTCTGTTGTAACTCCTGTGACATCATGCTCAGTATCTGGACACAGTTTCCTGCAGCGAGAATTTGTTGTTAGGGTTTGATGGCTTTCACAGCTTTTCCTAGGACAACAGTGACATCTACGATGGTGTCATCCCTCCAGACTTTCATGATTTTTTTCTAGAACAGGGCTGTCTTCCAGAGCACTGATGCTCTTTCCTTAGAGTACTGTGTGTGATGAGCCTTAAAGGTCCCTGTGATCCCCTGAGTTAGAGGCCCAATTAGAGATGCTGGGTTTGGGGGCGAGTAGACCACTTGAATACCTTCAGTACTGAACTCCCGGGGTTCTGAGTGGCCGGGGGCATTGCTCAGTAGCAAAAGAACTTTAAAGGCAGTTCCTTGCTGACAGGTACTTCCTGATTCAGGGATGATGGAGCCAAACCGCTGTTGCAGTCTAAAACTTCTTGTAAACCGGAAGACTGGCAGCTGGTGTGCATCGGCCTGACGCGTTTCCACAGAACAGTAGAGTTGGCAGACCCCTCGTGCTTAAACCCTAGTCCTCACGTCTCTCCCTATAATACATGCTCTTTATGGCATTCCCCCCCGAATGCAGCACTTCTACATTAAAAACATATTTAAGCAGATATTCTTTCTCCTCAATAATTTTCTTACTGGCACCTACTTGGATGAAGCTGCTTCTCTTATTATCTTCACATGTTTAAAGCCAAAACTCTAAACTTATCAAACCATCCTTTGCTGGCATTAAATTATCCAGCTTTACTTTATCTTCCTGTTGCTTTGTCATCTAGTGTAATAACTTTGTATTTTCTCAAATCACGTTAGAATCTAGAAACACACCTTTTCTTATAGCAATGGTGCATTCACATGAAAGCTGCATTTTCAACATGAGATAAAAAGGTACAATATTTTACAAAAAGTGCAAGGGTTTCTTTTCACACCTGCCGACATAGCTGGAGCGCCAGCTTCACGGATTCCCTTTTCTTGTTGTATAATGTTCCTTACACTGGATCCATTTATCTTGAAGCAGAGGGCAGTGGCAACTGCAGACTTATTAAGCAACTCAATGTTGTAAATCATGGTTTTTCTCTGCCTCTGGGAAGCACTTCCAGCATCATCAGAAGCCTTGTTTGCGGGTTTCATGGGATTCAGGGCTCACAGTATCACACTAATCATGATGGAAAGTATGGGATAACCACAAGAGATTGCTTTTTACTGTGATATGCAATTTATTGGAGAGACAAACTGCTCACGTGGAGATGATTAGTATCACAGGGCATTTTATAAGGATATTCACAATACTTGAACTCACCACCATAGCAATAGGAGTGGCTATGAAATCATTACAGTAATATAGGCTATACATAGATAATGTTATTAGTTATGATTTAATAATGCATCTTTGCTTGCCATGTAAGGTCTCTGTATGCATAAGTTCTGATAAATATTAATGTTTTATAATACAATTGTTTATCTTATAGTAAATGATAAAATGAATTAGTATCTATTTATATTTTACACATTTATGACATACATAGTTTTTTCTTAATTTTTTCAGTATTTCTAAATCACTCGGTTCATCTATTTCAATTGTCATAAATGTTCAAAAAAATTCCCAATAGTCAGGGGCAGTGGCTTACGCCTGTAATCCCAACACTCTGGGAGGCCAAGGCAAGTGGATTGCCTGAGCTCAGAAGTTCAAGACCAGTATGAGTGAGGGTGAGACCCCATCTCTAAAAAAATACTCAGGTGTTATGGCAGGCAGGTGAGTGAGGGTGAGACCCCATCTCTAAAAAAATACCCAGGTGTTATGGAGGGCAGTATGTCTGGCAAGTCCAAGATACTTGGGAGGCTGAGGCAAGAGAATCACCTGAGCCCAGGACTGTGAGGTGACAGGGAGTTGTGAGGCCATGGCACCCTACTGAGGGCAACAAAGTGAAACATCAATATATTTCTTGAAAAAAGTCTACATATAAGTGAAGCCATGTTACTCAAAAGTCAACGGTACTATAGAGAAATAGTGCAGAGACCAGGAAAATGAAAAGGTGTTTAATAATTATTTAATTATTAGGTTTAGCTGTATTTTTCAGGGTATTATCTTCACCCTTAATGCTATGTCATGCTGATTTTATTCTGCCTTTTCGTTTTTGCTTTTTAACAGACAGGATATGCAACACATATACATGTGAAGAGATTGACCTGGCCTTTAATTACATATTTTATTCAACCCCAAAGGAAGCAATTTTTAGTGAATTCCTAAAACTGGAAATAATTATAAAGACCATAGATTTCCCATGCTCTTTTATTCTTATCAATTACATTGTTGGTAGACCTCATGTATTTAGAATTTCTTTCTCCTAAAATCTTCCCAAACTGATATTAAGACAAAATAAGAAATGAGACAGGAGAGGTTGAGATATATCAACACATTTTAGAAAGCAGAAATTAGGAGAAGTGATAAGTGTCTTAACAAAATGCTTTCAGAGAAGGACCCCAAGACAGGTGAGCTTCTTGGGTCACAGACCCTCTCTAAGGCTCAGCTTTCAAATGCATTGGATACACTAAAAAATCCAAGGGATGTGGTCAAAAATCTTTTGGTGACTTCACATTTGAGAAAGGCTTCCAACATAAAGGAGACATATGAAAACAAACAAATGTGAGGAAACTGTGGCAATGGAGATGGCAAAAGGAAACATCCAAAACCATTGACATTATTCTCAGAGATAAATTGCATCCTTGAAAACATAAAAAAGAACAGGCTGCTATGAAAGAAGGAAGGACATGAGTTTCCAGATTGAATGGGCCCACCAAATGTTCAGCGCCATGTATGAAAATAGCTCTTCATGAAGGCAGATCATCATGGCATTTCAGATTGCCAAGGATGAAAAGGAAATTGTAAAAGTTCCCCTAGAGAGAAGACAGGCTCCACGCTACAGATCAGATGTGAGGATGGCTGGACTCTCCTCAAAGCAGTGTGGGAGCGAGGAGACAATGAAGCCGGCCTTCAGATGGGGGTGAGGGCCATCAACCCGCGACTCTGGACACTGCCCCACCTCTCGGTGTGGAAGTGAAATAAAGATTTTACACCTTAAGGACTCCAATTTTACCTCCCACTAATTCTTTAGATGATGTGTTTCATCACAAAAGTGGATAAACCATGATGAAAGACACAGGATCCACAGGGGAGCCACAGAAGAGCCAAAAAGAGAAATCTTAGGATTTTCTGTGGCTTATCCCTGATCCTGAATTCTGCCAGGAGCAAGACAATGGAGGACTTCAGAAGGGAGGGCGTAGAGAAAGGCGGGCTCTGAACAATGAACTTACGTGTTAATTTATGTCTTTGAGTTTTGAGGAAAGTATTGATACTATCTGTAGGAATATTTCAAACATAATGATAGAAATAAAAGGTAAACAAGATCTGAGTTATTATAAACTCCAGATAAAAATCGAGATGCGAATGTTGGTCCTATTGCCAACGTTCTATATAATTTGTTCAACAGTGAACAGCTACATATTCTCCCAGCCATAATAACGCAGGTGCCTTCTATTTTATATATCCTCCTGCCACATTGAATGTCAGGAGAAGGACTTTGTTTTATTCATCTTCTTATTCACATTGTTACCTTGCAGACAGTCATCCATTAAGTAGTATTCAAATTAACCTCATGTTTAAGAATTCTCTGCGTAATTTGTTATTTCTCACTTTGTGGACTCTCTAACGTTATAATTTTTAAACAAAATATTTTGGGAGATACTTCTGGTTAGCATATGAGTGAGTGTCCCCATCCGGAGTGGCACATGCAGCAATTTTGTGAGTAGCATCATGAATCTGCCATAGGGTAGCAGCCCCCAAAGAGGTGGGGATGTTGTGTAGAGTCCCAGTTCCACATCCCTAAAATGCCAGGAAAGAGCTCTCTAAAGGGTAAATGGTGTCGATGGGCCCTCGACAACATCAGTCCCCTTGGCCCGAGTGGGGGAAATCTCCAGGTGTAAAGTGAGTAAAAGAGAGAGAAGGAGCAAGTGCCAGAATTCAACATCAAAAAATGCACCAAATAGTTGTGTTATTGTAACATATAACCTCTTGAACATAGAAACCTGAGGGGTGAGCCTGTCAGATGAAGGAAATGACAGATTCGTGGTACGGAGACTGGACACAAAGATTCCCAAATGTTGCTGCAGACGCCCACTTGCTCGAGACCTCCCCCCTCCCCCACAGGTAACCAACCCCAGACAATCAAAGAGGAATCTGAAAAGAACATACACAGGATCATTTGCAGCATCTGTGACCCTATATTTTATTTGAGGGTGTCAAGTGAGGCCAAAAGCACCAGAGGGAACCTCGTGGATCTTGTGTCTAAAGGGTTCTGACTCTAGAAAAATCAAAAGAACTTGTATAGTGCCAGGGAAATAAATCACTGCAGAATAACTGAGACACATTGAGAAACGTATTGATCCTAAGGGACAAAGGAAGAATTATGTGGCTTCCAGGCTCTGAAAACAAGGACGAGTTTGAAGGATAAGAAACCAGGTTGGCCTTGCTTCTTTCTCCACAGCAAAACTGAACCACTTGTCTATGAAGTTTTGAAAATAAAAGCAGGGCAGCGCCTGTGGCTCAGTGAGTAGGGCGCCGGCCCCACATACTCAGGGTGGCGGGTTCAAATCCGGCACTGGTCAAACTGCAAAACAGAAAAATAGCCGGGCGTTGTGGCGGGCGCCTGTAGTCCCAGCTACTCGGGAGGCTGAGGCAAGAGATTTGCCTAAGCCCGGGAGATGGAGGTTGCTGTGAGCTGTGTGACACCACGGCACTCTACCAAGGCGATAAAGTGAGACTCCATCTCTACAAAATAAATAAGTAAGTAAGTAAATAAATAAAAGTAAAAATAAATATTATCCCCAAATTTATTACTTGGCCATATTGTTCCTTACGCATAGAAGTACCAGTCTGTCTCAAGCACACAAGAACTTTGGGAATATATGATTATCCTTTAAAAAAAAAAAAAATCTAAAGATAATATCTAGCCACTCACTAAAAAAAAAATCTTAGAAATAAAAATAAAATCATGGAGAAACTTACGGTAAGTGTGGAACCAGAGCAAAACAGCTATGAGAAATGTGGCTACAAAAGAAGGTAGAAACTTTGAAACCTGACCGTGTGACGATGTGACAGCAAATAGGACAGGGGGCCAGGGGAGAGTGGCACCAGCTTTCCCATCTTTCCTGAAAGCAAGCCCATAAGTTGTCTGAGGTTAAAGTAAACTTTTGAAATTATTGTAAATTATTAAAGGTTTCATAAATTTTTTAAATTTAGGCAGATTCTTTTAAGAACCTTTTAAAATTTAACAGAAATTCTTGCTTTTAGTTGCGATTCAATTCCTATATCTTGGTGAAATTCAAGCAAAAACAAATGAAATACTTTTTAAAAGCATATATAATTATATGAATATGAGATTTCTGAAATTGTTATCTTTCTTCTGGTCTGACTTTATGCAGAAGGTGCTGGGACAATGTTGCCATGTATTATTAATGGCATTCTAGACAGTGGGATTTGGATAATTGTTACGTTTTTTTATTGATTTAATTTTTTACCATAATTAGTACCTTTTTTATAAAATAGATAAGAGTCATTGTGTGAAAATTTGGGGAAGACATCCTGCTGAACTAAATAAGGTTATTTTAATTTAACTCCTAAAGTAGTGAACACAGATATTTCAGTAATGTCTCAGGACAAATCTCTTATTAACTAAGCCACATTTATATTTCCTGCTGCTATGAACTAGGCATTGTTAAGAATACTTTGGAAGTTTTTACATTATTGTAGGAAATAACTGAGCTGCCATGTCCATAGTTTTATGCCTTGGTTGCAAGTAAGAAAAACCAACAGAGGCTACTTTAAAACCAAAACAAAGAACAAAAGCAAAGAAATAAATTGGAAGAAAATGGAGTAACTCCTAAAACCAAAATAAAAACTAAATAAGATGTGCCTTGGAAAGGACAAGAGCATGGGGTCTCCAGGAAATTGGGACTAATAACAGTCTCTTTAGGGCACTGGCCCCAGGATGGCTGGGCTGTAGCTGTTGTTCCTGACATCATTCCAGGCAGGAGTCAGGTATCTGCAACTGAATAGTTAGTCTGGCCAGGGACATAGCCCACTCCCCACCTGAAGAAGGCAGGGAAGCTTTGACTACCATCCCCAAACTGCTGGAAAGGAGAATTGGGGGCTTGTTAGCATAAAGTGAGAATTAATGCCAGGGAGGTAAAAATGACCAGGGTCCCCAGCTTTGCCTCCCTTGAAGCTCACAGTAAAGTAGCTTTTTTCCCACTCTGTCTGCCACAGGAGGAATCCGCTGATTTAGTTTCTTTATCAGATCTGTTCTTCCATTCCTTTCAAAGTAATTACAGGCTGCTTCTTCCCTGTCTCATGACACTGATTATTAGCTAAAGTTAATTCATCCGCTGGATATAGGCGAAACACCTTCAGCTATCTTTCAGGAAAAGCTTAGTAAATTATTTGTCATTCTCCATCCCAAGAAATGTTCTCCCTGTAAGTAAAAGTTTATTAGATGCCGTGAGAGGTCTTTGGGTTCAGCTATTTTCTGCCCCAGCTATAATTAGAAAGCTAGACAAATTACATCAACTCCTAGGGAAAAATCCACACACATACTCTTTTTAATAAATTCAATTTACTCTATTTGCTTGGTATTAACAACTGTTAATGTTATGTCCAGATCCCTCTCCTTCCTCATTGGAAAGAGCTATATGACTACAGCCGGTACATACAAATGGATAGTTAATTACTCGGCACAGAGGGTTATGTGATTCGTCACTGCAATGTGGAAGTAAATGTTGCCAATTGTCAGCTTTTTCCAAGCTACATAGTGTTATATGGTTTATGTCCCAATCAGTGGTGGCAAAGCTCCAGAAAGAAATATTACCTAGATGTCAGGAACTCATTAAACTGATCAGTCTGGAGCCCTTCGTCAGTGATTTCCAAACCTGGCTGTGTATCAAAATCACTTGGTGACATTCAAGAAAAAAACAAAAAAGGACTCACGATTCATCCCCAGACACACTGAATCAGAATATTCTTGATGAGGTCAGGGATAGATTCAGAATTTCACAGGGCCTAAGGTCTGTACAGTTTGAGGTCTCTCGTGAAGAAAAGGAATACAACAGCGTCTTGTCTTTATAGATTTACAAAAATATGGCATTAGGTAAACACATTTCTAGGACCCAGGCCCTTATAATATGAAAGTGACAGACCCCGAAGCTCGACTTTCTTTATAAATCTGCACATAGATCAGGGCCTGCAGATAAATACGTGTGTGTGTACGTGTGTGCACGTGAGCACGTGAGCTCGTGTGCGTGACTGAGGCTCCCAGCTAAGAAGAGGCCGGGCCGGGCCCTCTCGTTTGTGTTGTCAGTACTGCTTATTCCGTGCACCTTAATCCTTTTCTCTTGATGTCTCTTTTTTACCTTACATTCCTTTAATATTTTCCTCCTGTATTTTTATTGGTCCCTAGCACCGGGAGTGATACCACAACCCGTCACTGGCTTTGGGGGTTGAAATAGCAGCTGGGCTTTGAGTGACAGGTATATTAGACAGCAGATTGGGAGTGGAGGGGGCCACTGGCAGGAAAATCCTAGGCCCCGTTTAATTCTGAATCTATCCCTGACCTAATCAACAATATTCTGATTCAGTGTGTTTGGGGATGAATCGTGAGTCGAAATAGAGTATAGAAAGTTCAGTGTTCTCTATGTTTTAATCTAGTTCTCCACTAAACTATCAAAATTCCAGTTGAAGAGCTTTAGTTTTCCTGTTTTTATTTCCTTTGACTTGCTTGTGGTGAAAATGTTCAGAAGCAAAATTTATTGTGCATATCTAACGTAATCCACACTCTGGAAAATAGCTCCTGAGCTACAGCTGCTGTGCTTACAGTGAGGGAGAGACAAGTGCGCTATGCTGTCTGTGTGTAGTTTCAGTTTGTAAATAGCTGGCTGCTTTTTTCTCATCATTTTTGGTGCTGGGCTTCGGCACCAGTGAATCTGTGAGTCTGTCTGGAGGAGCCCTGGATTAGACAGGAAACCCACTGCTGGAGTATCGAGCTCCTTGTTTTTCCTCTGGCAAAATTAGGCGATCCATCCAGTAGAAACCTTTGAAAACCTGTTTTTCTGTTTTTTTGCTTGTTTGCTTGTTTTACTTTGTAAAAAGAAAACATGCCTAATATTGGAAAATGTTAAATACAAAAACATATATTGGAAAAACATGTATTACCTGTCATTTCCCCAAGGAAAGACACCTGCAGCCATGACAGTGATTGGCAGACTTGTAGCTACTCGGTAAACACTTTTACAATTAAAGAATGAGTGTGAATTCTAGAGAATAAACAATACCTTTTTTGTGTTTTTCCCCAAAGTGCTTAAAACTGTGTCAAGATGCACATACAGACAGTCCCTGACGTACAGCAGTTTGACTCGTGATTTTTCAATTTTACAATCGTGCAAAAGTGATCCACTGTCAGTAGAGACCATACTTTTCATACTTATCAACCATTCTGCTTTTCAGTACAGTATTCGGTTAATTACATGAGATAATCAACACTTTTATTGTAAAATAGGTTTCATGTTAGATGATTTTGCTAAGTAATAGGCTAGGGTAAGTGTTCAGAGTTTGTTTAAGGTGGGTGAGGCTGAGCTTTGATATTCAGTAGGTTAGGGATGTAAAAACATTGTCAACTTATGGGATTTTCAGCTTACAATGGGTTTGTGTGGACATAACCCCACTCTAAGTCGAGAAGCATCTGTATTTAAATGAACAAATCTTGAATACTAACATATAAAGGCTTTATATGTTCATGCTAACCAGTGACGATACAAAGATGAGGAAGGCTGGTCTTTACACCTCTCAATGGCGTTTCCATCCAGCAGAAGAAACCAGTACACTCCTGTCAATTCAGGGACACTTGGACTCACAAGGACACGAAGAGCAACTTTGTAAAATCCTGTGTAAGAAAGTTCATATCAAAATCTCAAGAAAAGATGTGTTTCTTTTTACACCCTTGAGTCCTCTTTTGCTCATTTGACATCCAATTCATGAGCAAACAGGGTCGCAGTCTCCCAAGCCTACTCCACGTCAGCCCGTTCTCTTCATCTCTGACACGCTGCCTGGTGCCAGTCGCTGTCACAGCTTTCTCGGGTACCTGTAGTGGCTCCTTACTGGCCCTCAGGCTTCTGTTTTTGCCTCCTTATCATCTGTTCTCAACCCAGAAGACAGAGCAGTTCTTTGAAAATTTAACCTAAATCATACCACTCCTCTGCCCCAAATTGTTTAGTGGATTCCCATTTTACTTAGAGTGAAAGCCAATATTAAAATGTCCTACAGTGGGTGGCACCTGTGGCTCAGTGAGTAGGGCGCCAGCCCCATATGCCAAAGGCGGCAGGTTCAAACCCAGCCCCGGCCAAAAAAAAAAAAAACAACTGCAATAAAATATCCTACAAGGTGATTATTTTGCCCACCCTCATCTCCGTGAATTCCGGATCTGGCACACCTCCGCTCCATCCTTTAGAAGCCAGCCATCTTCCCGCCCCATCAGCACGAGGCTGTCTTTGTGTGGAACGGCTTTCCCTTGGCTGGCTGTGCGGTCTGCTCCCCTGCCCCTTCAGGTTTTCTGTCAGTTGTCACTTTCTTTGTTAAGTAAAGTGGCTCTCCCTGGCCACTTCACCTAAAATTGCAGCACCCCCACCTTGTCTCCTTATTTTGTCTCTAAAGAATTTTCACCATAAGACGAATTATATATTCTACTTATTTATTTGTATTCAGAATATAAACCCCATGGAACAAGGATGTGATCTCTTTATCCCCAGGCAGGTCTTAAAATATCACCTGGCACATAGCAGGTACTCAGTTGGTGTTACTGAATGAAGAGATCATGTCTTCGCTTTGCTGTCATCTCCAGCTGTTCCTCCCTCTTCCTCTGCTTTGATATCTAGATACTTTTACAATGTTTATTGATCAGCATGAATGTTTTCACCAACGTTGGTGTCTCCTGAGGAGTGGTCAGTGAAGTCACATCCTACTCTGCTGTATACTGGGTCAAATTTTCTGTATCTGACACCTGCTTGAACTGATGCCCTGTATTTACAGTAATCTGGAAAACTTCGTTCACAAATGTGGGCAAGGCAGATATATGACAGGGATACTAATGTACTTTTCCATGTCTATGAACTAATATATTTCAGACCAGAATTCACTTCTCATAAAGTGAGGAAATCTAATATAATGTCAGGATTTTGAAAAGGGTGCATAATTCTTTGATAAGTAATATATGTATTTATGCAGGCTGGAATAAAAAAGAGTCATTGAACTAGGGATTTCAGGTTCTCAGCTAATGTTAGAGTGGTAAGGCTTTTTTGTTTCCTTTCCTCATCTTGAATTCTAAAATTTAATAAAGGGATTGTCAGGGGAACCTGACCTTCCACTCAAAGGGTTGGTTGCCACTAAACACAGCACCGTGGAAGACCAGAGCAGTCAGACCAGTTAAATGTAGGTTGGTTCTAAATACAGCCCTAGTTTATTTCATTTTTAGGCGTCACAGAATAGGAAATAGTTTCTACATACCCAAACAGATTTGCGCCTGTTTGTAAAATAAAAATAAATAGGAAGAGACAAAAGGGGAAATGCTTTTTCTTGCTTCTGATACATTAAAAGACTTTTTAAAAAATTTCTTAACTTTTCTACCAACTGTTTGTCTGACAGGAAGGAAAACAGAGGCAACCTGTGAATGGGCTTATTACCTTTCTGTTTCAGGATATGAATTCCCAGAAAGGTGAAGGAACATAGCCAGCTCATCCAATACTTACGTGTTGCAATTCTGAACTTAATAAGCAGAATTATGAAAAGCAAATGTTTCTACATGTAGCTTGTTGAAAATAATAGCTAAATTCAAAGTTTTTACTCTCTAATGATACCCACCATTGGGTGGGCCGTAGATTTCATTATATGTACTTCCCAGTTGATTCTCGGCAATTCAGAGTTCCTAACCAAAGCCTCCTCCACAGTCTTTAAAATGTTCACCATTAACCGAGTATTTCAAAATATTTTCTGAACCTTGTTTTTCCCTAAATTTACTTTTTCTAATTTTTGTCTCAAAGAATAGACTATGTTTATTTTTCTCGAACTTTCCTTCAAATTACATAGAAAATTATGTTATTCAAAAAGCTATGTTTTACTGTAATCATATACATAATAGAAAAATTATCTATCTTCTCTACTTCATTAATATAATTTAACAGATATATGTATATATCTAAGTACTTGCCAGGGTAAAAAACACACTATGCCAGATTTTTTTTTAAAAAGCCTAATGCCATGAAAGGATACATAGTATCATTAATCCTCGGGGGAAATAAAAATTAAAACCCACAATGAGGTAATACTACATACCCACATTACCAGGTATTGGCAAGATGTGGAGAAAAAATAAATACCTTCAACCAAGGGAATGCAAACTAGTTCAACCACTTTGGGTACTATTCTGTCACTTCTGGTAAAGGTAAACACACACTTATCATGTGACCCCAGAATTGCTCTCCTAAGTATTTACTCACATATCCACACATATGCTCATGTTCACAGCCACATTATTTTCAATAGCCCCAAAGTGGAAACCACCCAAATGTCCATTAGTAGAATGAAAAACCACACAGCCTTGGGATGAGTACGGGACATTACCAGTCCATGTGACAAGATGGGTGAATCTCGCAAACATAATGGGTAGCTAGAACCCAGAGGGGTGTGTGGTGTTTGTTTCTACGTATGTAAAGTTCAAAAACAGAAATGCTAATACGTGTGATTGGAAGTTAGGATAATGGTTATCCTTATTGGGAGAATAGTAGTGACTGAAGTGGGGATGAGGGGACTTCAGGGCTCATGCACTGTTTCTCTATCTGGATACTGTCATGCAGTGTGTTAACTTTGCTAAAATCCAGCAGGTTGTACCCTTCAGACAGGTGTGACTTTCTATGTGTAGTTATACGGCCAAAACATTAATGGAAAGTATGAAAAGTAAGTGGCCCTTGATTTCAGAGATTCAGAGGTCCCAGGTAGAGCATCCTGCCATTCACTGCTTCAAAGGCTCTGTAATCTAGTGAGGAAGACAAATATGTTGATAAATAGTTTTAATATGAAATGAACTCCGGTAAGTACTGCTACTGGAAATATAAAATAAGTGCAATGAAGAAAAGGAAATCCTTCACCAAAAAAGGACAATCCAGAAATATTTTAGAGTGTGGTCAGTGTGGGTTTACTACAGTTAAAAGAAAGCACATAAAAGTGTATAAAATGGAAGTAAAGGACATAAATTAGAAGAGATTAAAAAATCTTGTGTTATAGAGAAGTAACTACTGTTTGAAAGACCAAATTGTGACCTGGCGCCTGTGGCTCAACGGGCTAAGGCACCAGCCACGTACACCTGAGCTGGCGGGTTCGAATCCAGCCCGGGCCCTCCAAACAACAATGACGGCTGCAACCAAAAAATGGCCAGGCATTGTGGCGGGCACCTATAGTCCCAGCTACTTGGGAGGCGGAGACATGAGACTTGCTTGAGCCCAGGAATTGGAGGTTGCTGTGAGCTGTGATGCTATGGCACTCTATCCAGAGTGACAGCTTGAGGCTCTGTCTCAAAAAAAAAAAGAAAGAAAAAGAAAGACCAAATTGTTTCAAAGTATCTGAACACATAGCTATTTATATCCTTAGAGGTGAGCGCTTTGGTTTTGAGTTGCCTGACTTTGCCTGAGTTGTAGGTTATTCTGTTCCAATGGTTCTCAGCCCTGGTAGCGTGCATGGGGATCACAGCAGCTTTTATATCAGCTCCTGAATCAGAGTCTCCAGGGCTGGGACTCGAGTATCTGTACTTTGACTAGGCACCTGTGAGTCTCCCAAACAGCCAGGGTGAGGACCCACCACTGCAGTCCCTGCGGGGTGGAGGGCGCCTTAGCAGGGACCCACAACACAACAACAAATGTCTCTGAAACTCTCAGTTCTTTGTTTTTGGAGCTTCTGTGGCTTCTACAGAGAAGAGCCCTTTTCATATTTATCTCTTTGTAACCGTGCCAAGAAATTTCTTTGCAAATGGCTTTTATCGAAGTATTACATGAAAGATGTTAATCCTACTGTTAAATTTTAACCCTAATTCTTTCAAGCAGTAGGGCTTTTCTTCTGATTTTATAACAGGTACCTAGATCCATAGCAGAAGGTAGAAGTGGAAAGGACAAAATGGCACACGCAGGTCACTGGTTAATACGCTCGTGTGACTAATCCTCCTTGTATGAGGAAGAAGTTGTGTTTAGTACTAATACTTATGTCTCAGATATTTCATTGTAAAAATGTCTGTTTTCACTTAGAAAATTTTAGTTCTCTGCTTAGTTAATTCATTTGTTATCTATTTTTAACTTGTCCTAGCTTTTTTTACTCTGTTTTGAAATAATTTTAGAATTACAAAAAAAAATTGCAAAAATAGTAAAGTTCACTCACACTCATCACCCACCTGGGGTGACAGCTCACACAACTTATATAACCATATGCTAGGGACAGTGTGTCATATAATTATCAAAGTCAGGGAACTAATACCGCAGCAGTGAGATTAACTAACCTACAAATCTTATTTAAATTTCACCAGTTTTTTCCCTGATTTCATTGTCTTCCAGGATCTCACACTGGTCACCTGTGAAACTCCTCTGAGTTTCCTCCTGTTTGTGACGTCTCCTAACTCTTTTTTGTATCCCATCACCTCGACCCGTTTGATGAGTGCTGGTGAATGAGTTTGGTTGGTGTTTGCTTATGAGTAGACTGAGGTTATTCATTTTGGCAGGAAGACCACAGAGGTGATCAGGGAGCTTGTGATGTTGGCACGTGACCTTAACCTTGATTGTTTGGTTAAGGATGAGGTGGTCTCTGTTGCTCTCTCCACTGTAAAGTTACAGTTTTCCCCTGTGCAATTGATAAATATCTTTGGTATCATGACAATGTTTTTCCTTCTCCAACATCTACCAACTAATTTTGGCATCAATTGGTTAGTGTTACCCACAATCATTATTACTGGGGTCTTTGCTGATGATGTTTTGTGATTCCCTCATGCCACCTACATTTACCAATTGGAATCCTTCAGTAAGGAAGAGCCGTCCCTCCTTCCCTCTTTGTTTATGTATTTGACTATTGATGTCAGTATGGACTTGTAGATAATTAATTTATTGACTATGACCCAGTGCTATCATTACTTATTTTGATGCCCAATTGTCCCATTGGCAGCTCCTCCTCATTGTAGCCTGTGTTTTTCACATGCCCTCATTCTTTTTAAAGCATTAATTTTTCTGACATCAAAAGAGGTTCTAGACTCATGCTGTATTTTCCCTGCCCCAGTCCTGGAATCAACCATTTCTCTAAGAAGTCCTGATACCTCTTCTTGGAGAATGGTTTTGGAAACCAGGGTCTGGTGCTACTACAGGGTGTTATTCCTTATCCCTCTCAGAAGAACTAGGAAATAGACGCATGTGTGCTGAACCTGACATGCAAAAACACCATGTTTACTATTTCCATAGCTGGCTATCTGTGTTGGTATATATCTGTGTATATGTGTACTAAGAACCATGAGTTCATTCCAACATCTCTGATTTCAACTCAGTACCACAAGGTTTGTTACAAGCCTGTCCCATTGTCTTATTTGTAACTTCCTCCTCTAACAATGGAAAGATTGGCTGTCATTATTTCTAATACTAGATTACATGTAATATAGCTAAGGAATTGAAGTAGATTTACTAGCTAGAATACAGTGTTTGCTTACAGTTCTTTTCATCTTAGAATATGCAATAAAGAAGATGTTTTTCAAAGCAACTTAAATTAATTCTTAACTCCCATCCCCTCCTGTGTAGTTGTATGATTTATCTGGGAGGTTATGCTGTCCATTCGTAAAACTCTTTGGGTTTTTCTGCATTTTTTATTGTGGAAGTGCCTAAAGCATTAGTACGGTTCAGAATGTCAATGCTGTATGAAAAGAGATATTTTCAGAAGTGTATTTTCCTTCTTCACACCTGCACCCTGACTTTCTGTGCCTGCATCTTTCCTCTTCTTTTCTACCAACCTTCTGTTGAAACGATTACTTTATGGATTTGGGTTTACCCTTCCCAGATTCCTTTTGCACAGATAAGCAGATTCACATGCGTGTTATTATACTCCCTTGTGTTTTAAGTGAAGGGTAGCATACCACATAAACTCTTCTGCACTTTGCTTTTTTCACTTAATGATTTTGGAATCATTCCAGATTAGTTCCTAGTGATCTTCCTTATTCATTTTTTTTACAGCTTGTATGGGTGTATCTTAGTTTATTCAACCACCCTCCTATATGTGGGCATTTAGGCTTTTTCCATTATTTTGCAATTATAATAAATGCTCCAATAAATAATTTTTACATATGCAATTGTGTGTTAATAGAGGCATCTTTTCAGAGTAGATTCCTTTAAGTGGAATTTCTGGTTAAAGTGTAATTCTGTCACCTGTACGTCTCTGGAAGTGACTATAACTGGTTCGTATACACCCTTGACCAGCACACAAATACTGAACTCTAGCTTTGAATGTGTATACTTTTCTAAGAATTTAACTTTCTTCATTAGTTGCACTTAACACATTAAAAATTATAATTACATTGAAATTGGAAATTAGTTTTGTGCAATCTGTCCCTTTTCAAGGTTCAATAAATACCACTGTAGTGAGTCACCAGCCCCTACTGAAGGTCCTCATCATGCGTCACCTTCACAGCCCGTCAGCCCCAGGTACAGATTGCAAGTTCAGGATCACCAAGAGAGAATAGGCCATTCAGGAACTATGGAGGTGACATAGTAACTAAACGCTATGAATAATGTTCACATCTTCTCAGAGAGTTTTAGTTTTCTGAACTCTTTCAAGTCTTTTCATTTTCTACCAACTGTACCACTGCAGGATGGTTTGGGAAAATATCAGATAAATCATGGCATTTATACAGTACAATGTCACTCACATCTATTGTCTCATCTGAAATTCAAACCAAGCTCGTGAAGAAGTCAGAACGTATAGTCAATATCCCCATTGACCAGGCAAGGAAGCTGAGACTCAGACCCAACTTAAATGTCATCCTCAGGAAAGACGTCTACTCTACTTCAGCCTAGAAAAGAAATAAAGCAACAGGTTTCACAGCTAGCTTACGAACCACAGTGAAAACATTTCCAAAGACAGGGCATATTCAGAGAGAGGTATGTGTTTTAGAATCACGGGGTTCCATTAGGGCTCCGTGTGGTCACAGGTAAATACGTGGCCTCTCTGCGTGGTGTCCTTCACATCCTGAACAGTGAAGAGGGGCGCTGCTGCTGTCACGGGAGCATCGGTTTTGGAGCCAGACAGCCTCAGTTTGCACTCTGGTTCTGCCACTCTGTTGGAACCAGGGCCTGGATGAGCTGTTTAACCTCAGTTTTCTTGCCTCTACAACAGGCGTTGTTCTGCAGGGCTGTTTGAGGGGTGAAGAGTGACTTCACCAGAGACGCCCTCTCTGCTGTCCTCCCCCATCTAAACGGCACTCCAGCCGCAGCCGTCAGGCCGCTTCCTCCAGTGCACTCAGCACAAACTGGAGTTATAATTCCGTGTATGTGGATTTGTTTCACATCTGTCTCTTCTACCAGTCTGTAAGCTTCCCGAAGTCGAGGACTCTGCTTGTCTTTGCTACTCTGTGTCCCTTGTGCCTACCTCCGTGCCATTAATCACTGTATAAATACTTCCGGAATGAGTATGTCTTGCCACTTGCTCGTGTAGTCCTTTCACTCCGGCCACACCGGTGACCTGCAGCTCCCCGCTTCCTCACCCCCTTCACACGTGCCATTCCGTTTGCCCAGCGCTTTTGACCTCACTCCTTGTTTCTCTGGAGAACCCTTACCCATCCTACGAGACCTGGCTCACCTGTTCCGTGAGGGCTTCCATGCCATCCCTCCTTCCCCAAAGAGTGAGCGGCTCCCCGGACCTCTCTCCCTGCCTCTGTCTTGGTTGCCAGATGCTGAATTAATATCTTTAAGAACCAACTCGGTACCAGCCACGTGCTAGGTTCTGGGCGTACAGCAGTGACTAGGAGCCGTCACTCTCACCAGGGAGTGGGTCATATAAAAATGAGCAAATCAGTAGATTTGTCTCAGTAGCAGTGAATGAGAAGGTGATCAGCTCTGGGAAGCTCATATCTGACTTGCGATTTAAAAGATGAGGAATTCGGAATGAGAAGAGACGAGGGGCAAGAACTGCCTAGTGACAGTTGACTGGGCTGTTTGTCATTTCTACCCACCCCACCTCCTCTCCACTGTCCTTTGAGCTCCGTGAATCTTCCTGTGACAGTGCCCAGCACAGGCCCAGCACGTCCCCTCACACTTCCACCCCTGGTGGTGCAGCCAGGGCTGAGAGCTGCCTCCCAACATAAAATCCCACTCACTATCTTGTGACGTTAGAAAAGTGATTCAGTCTCTCTGGGACTCAGATCATTAAAGTGGATATAACAGTAAGACTTCTTAGGGTCGCAGTGAGGATTAAATCAGATAATGCCCCTGAAATTCCTAGCCCAGGGCCTGGCACACTTAGAGCAGTCAATAAATGTTGGCAGAAATGCTATATCTAGAGCTCATAAGGTATTTATTGGACAAATGAATGAGTTAAGCAATAATAAAGTTTAATTTTAGTAATGGAACAAGGTGAAAACAAAACCTGAGTACCCTAATCTATCTTCAGTTGTCTTATATATTGTGTATCTTAATTGGTACAAGAAAGACGAAAGAAAGAAACACCAAACATCAGTGACTTTACCACCCAGAGTTGATATCCACAGACTCTTCATTGGCTTGTATATCCCGAAGCTTCTCAGATTGTCTGATTTACCTTTTTCTGGACAGTGCAGGACTTTCACGTTCTAGCCCCAAACTTCAATAAAACAACTGCACACTGTGGACTGACCTTGAGCCACCCTTGTGCTTTGTCATCTTTGGGAATCACAGTCTGAGTACCTTGTAGTGAAAGAGATTTCTTGTTTGTATTTGCTGCTGCATTCATCCCAGGAGATCTTCAGGATACCAGACCCAGTGAAAGCTGGGACAGTACCAGAGAGGAGAGTTTTCTTAGGCCAGGGACACAGTGAGATTAACCTGCGATGCAGCTCCAGGTGCATAAAAACATTATTCAGACTATGTTAACAAACCTTTAGTAAATCTAAAGGCAAATGTCCCTTTAAAAACTCTAAATGCCAAAACAGCTTGTTTAAAGATGACAGCACTAAGAAACTGGTGCCACGAGGAGCTTCAAAGTAAAGCCTTCCTCCGTGGTATTTTCACTGAAGAACACTGAGATGATTATTGTTTTTATAAACATGAAATAGCTGCTTATTTGGGAGTGCCTTGATACTGGAATGCATTGGCATGAATTTTCTAGTTAAAAAAAAAAGAGGATATTAGCAAAAAGATTTAGCCAAGTATTCTTTTCTGTGCGCTGTAAGGGTTAATATTTCTTTGCATGAGTAATTTACTCTGTTCTTATCAATCTAGTCAACACAGTTCGGGAAATATCATCTGCCTTTAATGTCACAGCAATCAATTTATGCTATCTTAGAATGAGGAAATAATTAGCAAATCATTTCTATTTCCTTTTTAATATCTGTGGCATTGTTTTCAGAGTCTCCATTCCCAAACCAACACACCAGAAACTTATTCTGGCTGGAGGTGCTAAAACCTGATTTTCTCCTCCGTAAATGCAGAAGTGTGCACGTTTACCAAATCTGAAATCCAGAGGAAAGAGCCATGTTCACGACGGGTTGCTCTGACTGGGTGATGGGTCATGGAGCTTTGCAGTGAGAACAGTGAATGTTGTAGATTACGGGACGAGCACCTGCCTGTTCAAGGTGGTACGACGCCACACAGCCAACAGACACCGTCATAGTTTTCAGACGGCAGGCTTGGTTTTATATGTTAATAGAAGGTGGACTTCTGATATGATGAGGAAATTCACCATAACAAATGCATTCCCTTTCCTGCACGCTAGCATGGCACCAATTAAATTCAGCTGTATGTATAATGTACTCTTAATTCCTTACAGCCCTGAGAAGCACCCGTGTGAAAGGTATTATATACTCTTGCATTTTACAGTTCGTGAACAGGTGGAAATAATTATACCAATTGGTAAAAAAATTCACATGCAGTATAACACACCTCAAAGGGGTGTTTACATAGGTTTTTCTCTTTAAAAAAGAGAAATAGGAAATTATCGTGGCTAGAATTTAGTTGGTACCTGGGGTTTTTTGTAATGTTATATCTGAAATCCATTTTAATTTATTCCTGCTGCAGATATGAGTGTTTGAAAATATAGGTGACCTTGTAATGAATAAAACTGATAAAAGGTTATGTCCAATGAAAGGGAAATTATGGAATGATTATTCACTTTGCAAAAGGGTTTGTCATAGGGCAAGCTTTCCTAAAGCATTTCAAATTTAATTTCGTTTATAAAACATTAATTTACACACAACATTTCAGGAACAAATTCAGTGAGGAAATGGGAGAGAGACTCCTAATGACATAGAGATCCCTGCACTGCTGACGCTAATGCTTTCCTCCACTCTGTCCCTCCCCGCAGCTCTGATTGCCATTGGGCGATACAGCGTGACAATAGAGACGGTGGATGTCGGGTGGTGTAAGGAAATCACGGATCGAGGAGCCACCCTGATCGCACAGAGCAGCAAGTCCCTGAGATACCTGGGGCTGATGAGGTGTGATAAAGTAAGACTTGTTTCTTCTCTCCGTGCCAGTCTAGGTCATGGCTTCCTGTCCTGTTCCTTCTCCTGCCCCCAAACCCCAAACTCTGTGCCCTGTGGCAGCTTTGTGTTATTTGGTTTTCTGAACTAATCTGAGATTATTTTTGCATTTCTCTATTTAATAATGGATTTTCGTGCTTACGTGGAAAGAAAAAGCAATCATGTACACAGTCAACTTAGATTTTGACCTCCTGTTTGTAAGTCCATGGACCAAAATTACAAAGGTCGCATGGCAAACTGCAATTTGTAGGGTCTAATCATAAAATTTTATTCTGGGTTTCAAGTTTCCTGCAACATTAAAGGTGGTAAGAACAAGGCCCAATTGCTTCTCCACAAGTGGGCAGTTTCCGTGCTCCACAGGTACGTATTCTGGCCACTGGGGGCAGGAACAGGCCAGTGAGGGGTAAGTAGGAATTTGCATCTCCCCAGAACGTCAGCTGCCACTCCTAGCACGTGAAGAGAAATAGCCCCAGAGGCCCGGTGGAGCTGCAGGGAGCGTGGGTTTGGGAAACGGTGCCACATTTAACATGGGGCCTTTCCAAGATCAAGAAGGAGGATAACGAAAGTCTGTACTGAATGCCAGGTACAGCGCGGGTGTTTTCTCCTTTGTTACTTCTGTGTTTCCCCTATGATATAAGCATTGGTTGCTTATATTGTGAAGGGAAGAAAGGAGGGGCTCAGAAAGGCCAATCCCAGGACACTCAGGACACTCAGCCAGGCCTTTCCCTCTTTGGTCTTTGTCTCTTTGGTCTGTGTCCCGTTTCTGGTACCACTCTTGGGGCATTCTCCAGCCACGGGGACTGATTCCTGAGAAAGAGTCCAGCTGGGATACTTGCAAAGAGAGTGCTGTCACCTTACAGTAACTCACACTCCCCTGCTGCTTTTGCAGATGGTGACAGGGGACAAATCTAGCAAAAGAGTGGGAAGCTAACGATACAAGCCTCTGAAAGGGCACATATTCTCTGAATGTAGCCAATTTGGGGCCAAATAGAAGAATGGCCCAAAACCCTTGGGTGCTTTGCCATTTTTGTAATTGACTAAGTCTTTTCTGTAGATGTTTTAACATTCCAACTTCTACTAGACCTTTGCTAGATAGTTGGTTATGTTTGGGGAGATTTTATTACATACTCTCAAGCCGGCCTCCACAGCTGGCTGACTTTGTAGTAAGCAACAGCTCTGAGACCCAGGGGTTCTCGTCTCCTTCACACTGACCTACCGCTGCTGCTAACCTTGTCATTTGAAAATAACTTTTTTAAAACAAGTAGGTGAGTGCTCTAGAAACAAGAAACACCTTCAGAGATAAACTGTAGAAGTTTATGTCCAAGTTAATACAGGAGATTATTCCAGACGTCTTTGCTGATCTGCGCTTTGCTGATTTTAAGTTAAAGAATAGGTTCTTTTGTACCCAAATGTAAATTAGTCCACAATTAGATAGAGATGCTGTGCTGTTCTGGTGAGTGACGTCCCTGAGGGCGTCACCCCTCCTCCAGCGGCCTATGAAGCCTGTCTGCACCCAGGAAGCCGCTCGGGGAGCCCCCGGCCCTAGCTGGACGCCGGCTGGTCACAGCCTGCTGTAGCACAGCTCAGGGAGCGGCTGGACTCAGCCTCGCTGTCTGGCTTTCTCAGACTTAAAGGCAGCTGAGAGCCAAACATGAGGAGCTCTGTGAGAATTGTAGACTTTTCCAAACCACACACAAAGCACAAGCAAATCCCTGCGCAGAAAGGCCTGCTTATTGGTTGGGTTGGATGGAAAACTAGATCAGAGTAACTCTTTAGCCTCCAGATTTTAAATTATCATCAGGATTCCCAGAAAGATTTCAGTAGCACAGAGAGGTTGGCAGTGAGGACATGGCCTTTGGAGCCAGAGTTGGGTTCAAAGCTGGCTGTGCAATTACTAGTTGTGTTATCTGGGGCGACTGACACCTCTTTCCTCATTGTACATAAACATGGCACTGGGCCCTACCTTGTATATAAATGAGTCACATATACAGCACCTAGAATTATGTCTGTTATTCTTGTCACTGATGCCATTATATTGGCAACCTGTGCTATGATATTTGTGTTTCTAAATGAAGAAAAAAACCGTATTTCCCACTATCCCATTTTGAAAGGAAATTAGAAAGAGGGAAAAATAAACTCGGATTAGAGAATGTATTGCCCTGGTACCTTTTCCTCACCTACATTTTAAATTATTCTTATTTTTTACACAAAGATGCCGGTGTCCATAATTGCACTTTTTATACCGTTTACAATGGGAAATTGAAGCCTCTCTAGGACACTGTATTTGGAATCAACTTACTAACCAATTGCTCAGACATAGGAACGAAGGAAGGTTTGCAGTGGGAGAACGGGGTGAGTTGAAAAGAAGCTACTTCAGATCAGTAGGGGAATAACACAATGAGAAAAATAAAGGTGAAAAGTAAGAATAAAAACAGGAAACAGAGAAGCCGCGCTCTGAGCATGAACAAGCTCCACGATCTATCTCAATCTGTGATCTTCTGTGCCAATAAAGCGTTTAAGAACAAAACTAGTTTGGGCCTGTCCCCGTGCTCCCTGAGCCTTACCCAAGTGTGTGTAAGCGCTGGAGAAAGGCCCTGGAGCCCTCTGCCCTGTGTGCAGCCAGCTGGAGCCAAAGAAGAGGCCAGAGGCCCCGGCCAGGGGTGCTGTCAGGGAAACCCCCGCAGCAGGGAGAGGAGGGTCCCCGAGTCCCTGCCTGGGGTTCTGCGTTCCTGTGGTCCTGTGCTGAAATTCAGTTGCATTTTCTTTTACGTGCCATTTCTTTCATTTGGGCCAGTTATATGTAGTTTAGAAGCTGTACTTTACCAAACCAGTAGGTTTTTCCCTCACTTCAGCTCTTGGAAAATTTCGAAAATAAGAAAATACATTGTATTTGTTGTAGGAAAGGTGTTTTTCTTCACTCTGTCTCTGGTAAGGTGAGCAGAACAGATGAGATGCATTGAGCGCATATTCTTTGCAGATGAAAGCAACATGCAATCCCACCGTCAAACAACGGCTGAGTTGAACTGCAGTAAATTTGTCTGCAGCGCAGCGATTCCTAGGGAGGGGCCCTCGGTCACGCAGCGTAGCCGCGTCCCCACACGGTTGTAAAGGCAGGAAGTGCATTAAGAAGCCCCCATTTGAGGAGCTTTCCCGATTGCTGGATGGATAAGCACGTTAGAGGGTTTTGAAGCTGACGCCACTAATCTCCTCAACTTTAGTGCGAGAAGAATCGCTGTGTGAGACGGCTTTGATGAATTGGGGGGAGCTTATATTCTTAAAGGCTGTTCAAAGGCTTACTTGACCTTGGGAATTAGAGTTGACCCGAAATCACCTATCAACTTAACTCACATTTATTTGGTGACTTAGCTAAAAATACTTGTACGTGTATAATCAACGGGACTCTCTGATAAAAGCACTATGTTTACTTGGGTTTCCACAATTACACACAATCAGTGGCTTTGGCGTGGAAACGGTTTTCACGACTTCACTGAACTCTAAATTCTCTATAGATCTGTTTCATCTAATAATATTATATTTTCCTCGACTCTTACAAGGTAGTTTGGAAAGAGAACTGAAAAGGACGAAGAAAAAACTCATGGGAAAGCTACAGGGCAAATGGAAACGTAGTGTTCAAGGTTAATGAAAAATGTTTGGGGTAAGGAAGTTGAAGGGGGGAAGGAGCGCTGTGGCCTGGCACTGGCTGGGAAACCAGACCTCGCCAGCGGCAGCCTGGCTGCTTTGGGAGCCCTCGGTGATAAAGTGTCCTGGTGGAAACTCTGCAGTGTGTGTGAATGCAGAAGTTTGGAGACACGGGCCTGAGTTATGAGCAGTGAATAACATCATAAACGCAGCGATTTGCAAATGCCAAACCCTTGTGAAAAGCAGTTGGATGAAGAAATGCTGGGGCTTTTAAAAGCTCCCTTTCACTTTCCGTTTTTTTTTTTTTAACTTCATGCAGAACTAATTTTACACACTGTTCATTTGATTTGAAAATGCCAGCGTCTGGGGTATCATTAAAGAGCGTTATTGAGGGAGCCACTCTTGGCAAAGCATTTCACTTCAAATGCTTAGTTCTCATGTCCTTGCAGAGTTATGGATGGGAGAAGAAAGTGCCTCAGTTTACCTGGTGCCGCTCTGCGGCCCTCTGCCCGGCCTGCACGGTGGCTGCATTTCTGTAGGAGGCTTCTGTGCCTTGGCCAGTGGAGTCGCCTGGAGGGCCGAGGGGGCCACAGTGCTTAAGGAACAGACACAAATAGATTGTGAAAGGTCCACCCAATGTCCTATGACCAAAGCCCCTTGGAATTTCTTTGATTTCTAGTTGACACAAATTAGAATTACACAGGCGTGAAGAGTCTGCCCAGAAAAGATCAGAGAGGCTGCGGGGAGGAGGCCGCCTCTGTGCGGGCCTATTGATTACCCAGCTGCCTGCAGGCCAGGGGCCTCTGCAGAGGCTGACGACTATTGATCTATACCATGAAAATAATCGAATTAATTCATTTCTCCTCAAACTGCCATTGCCAAGACCTTTCTCCTCACCTACCCCAATTCCTGAAGTTCTTGATTGAGGAGTAAAATAGTGATGTCTTTTAATAAATGTTGTTGTATTCTTCAGGACATAAGAAATCCTGGTCTTCACCCAGAGTTCCTCATTTAAATGGTAGAGAGACTTTTTTAATTAAATCAATGAGCAGCCATACAGAGACCAAGTAACAGAAACCAGCTCTTTCAAGCCAGGAGTCTGCTTTATAACTTTAAAATATCAAGGGCCAAGTTTTATGCACCCAATATAATGTAAAAATATTCAGGAAAAATTGACCACTGCATTTTTCAGAAAGTAATTATGGTAAGAAAGCCTCGACAACCGAAATATTTCTGTGGAGAAAATAGAGTTTTTATCAGCTTGTTTAGGAATCATGAGCAGGAAAGCCCTATGGGGGAAATAATATAGGACTCTGTAACTAATATACAGAACTAACTGGAAAAATCAGTTTCAGGGAAAAATAATTTGTGGAGCCCTGTGTCCAGAACTGTTTGGGTAACAATTCAGCCGTGAAACAACGTGGATACCTACAAGGACCCCTCTTTCCTGCCACGTACTCACAGCTGTTTGCCTATAGCCAAAATTTAAGATTTAAAATTGATGCCATGTCAAAGAAAATAAAATGGAAAAAAAAAAAAAAAAAAAGAAAACATTTGGTCCTAATTAGGCAGGAGTGGTCCAACTGTATCAGATTGTGCTGCCTCTGTCCAGGGGAACAGGACACTTGGGGGAACGACCGTGGATTCCGTGTGCCCCAAGAGAGGCGACGAGAAAGGGTGAGAGGGGTGGCGGGGGCTCTAAAGCCCCGACTTACGTCCTTCTCTTAGCATCAGCATCTCGTGTTTTTGCTGATAAAACAGTTTCTCCAGGTGATTTCTGCATAGGAGCACTTTAAAACACTTTTTTTACAACACTCTCCTGATTATTCCTGGTAATTGAAAGAGGAAAAAACACATCAGCTGAAATCCAGAGGTTACTTCTCAACCTCATTTTAGGCGTTCCCATCTCCTCTCCCTCCAGTCCTGCTCACCTGAACGTCTAAGTGGTGACTGAGAGCCTCTCCCAGGATTTAAATATGAAACAAAAACAACACTGGCATGGAGCTTTATAGGAGCTAAATGGTTGAGCCTTAGTGTCAAACTGCTAGGTGTTCAAATTCTACCTCCATCACTTTAATATCTGTGAGAGCTTGAACAACTGTGTCTCTGAAAGCTTCAGATTCAGCATCTGAAAAATGAGGATCATAACATTTATCCCATAGGCTTGTTGTGAGATTAAATGAAATATTGCAGTAAAAATAGCCCGAATTCAGGCACGCTATAAACCTCGTAACTGTTGTCATTACATACGCTTACCTGCTTTGGACTTCCACATCTGATAAATTACCTACCTGCCCCAACATGTTCATAATATTCTGACCAGGACTTCACAGTTACGAGCTAAGATCTTAGGGGAAAAGTAGCCTCCTGAGACTCAGGCAGACATTCTGAAAAATTATAGAATTTCTTTTTAAAGCATGACCCATTAAATTAGGGTCAAACTCATAGAGGAGGAAGAAAGCTGTGGCTGGTAGGAGCCAGTCTGAAAGAGTAAAAGGTAAAGACAGCACGTCAAGCAGCCAGTCGATATCCAGGCTGAGACTGTTTGCTGTTTCTTCAGGAAAACCTACGTCTACACAGAAGCTTTTAAGGGAATGTGCTATAAGTAGCTCCTGCTTTTTTGCTGACAGCAGCTATGGGATTAATGTGTAGTGAAATTGTTTGTTTTTAGAAGAGGGAAGGAAAGAGACCCAAATGCCGTGGGGTGACTAGATTGCTGCCTTGGAGTTAGCCTGAAGGCACCCTGGGGCATCATTGCTTTGCAGTAAATAATCTCCTTGGAACTTTGATTTGGTTTGAGTAATTATATGAAAGAATTAAGTTGTAGAATCATATTACTTTTCTAATTTAAAAACAGTAAAGGTAACAGCAGTTCCTTAACAGAGGTCAGATTAGATCCCAGTATGCCGAAGCACCTGACTTCACCGAGAAGCAACAGCCTGGGCTGCAGGAGGCTGAGGGCTGCCATGGGGCAGGGAAGCGACTCGGCCTGCAGGCCCCGCCAGGGCCCGTCAGCAGCCGGTCTTCGGGGCCTGCCACGCTGCCCCTGGAGAAGGTGCTGTTTCTGTTTGCAAGTAGTATTTTAGAGAGTACCTAAGCCTTCCTCAGCCCCGATTTTTATCATTTATTCAACAAATATCTTTTTTAGTTTTTTTCTATCTGCACATGTGTGGGTTACATGAGCACCACCCTCTAACCTTCTGAGCTAACAGGCCTTCCACTATTGGGTACACCAGAAAATATGTCACGTGTTTGTGACGCGTAGTGGCCAAGTCAGGGTGTGTAGGGAGTCCATCCCCCCCCGGCAGCACGTTGATTTAAGTGTGGTCAGTCCCCTGCTCTTGGTTTCCTCTGTGTCCCTGTATGTTCGCACCCTTTATCCTGCTTCTCTTCAGCCCCTCACTCCTGCTACCCCTTTCTGTTGCCTCTTTTCCACTCCACGTTTACATTTTCTACCTCCCCTACGAGAGAACGTGTGATATCTGTCTTTTTGTCTGACTTATTTCACTTACGGTAATGAACTCGAGTTCCATCTGTGTTGCTGCAAGTGACCTGATTTCTTTTTTTGTCCCTGTCTGGATCCCCTGATTTCCTTGCCCATTCACCTGTTGCTGGTCACTAAGGTCGATTCCCTGTCTCCACTCTTGGTATTAGTCCTGCAGTGACCGTGTGAGGGCCTGCGTCCCTGTGTTATGTGGATCTCCTTTCCTTTGGGTAACACTCAGTAATGAATCTTACAGTCATTCTGATTTTTGTTTTTTGAGAAATCTCCCTACTGTTTTTCCATAGAGGCTGTACTAGTTTCCATTCATCCTCTCCCACATCTCTTTATTTTTTGTCTTTTTATTACTAGCCATTCTGACTGGGGTAAGATGATGATCCCATTATGATTTTGATGTGCATTTCTCTGATGATTGCTGAGCTGACCATTTTTTCATACACCCATTGGCCATTTTTATGTCTTTTGAAAAATGTCTATTCATGTCCTTTGACTACTTTTTAATGGGATAACTTGGGTTTTTTTCTGTCAAGTTGAGTTCCCTGTGTATTTTGAATATTAGTCCCCTGTTGGATAATCGTTGTAAATATTTTCTCCCATTCCACAGGATATCTTCTCACTCTGTTGATTATTTTTCTATGCAGACACTCTTTAGTTTAATGAAATTCCCTTTATCTATTTTTGCTTTTGTTGCCTGTGCTTTCCAGGTCTTAGTTATAAATTCTTTGTTTAAACCATGCCAGGAGAGTTTTCCCTTGGTTTTCTTCCAGGGCTCCTTTTTGGTTCTATGTGAATTTTAGGAGAAGAAATATCTGTTGAGCGGCTTACAGTTATTCCAGTCACTGTGATAGGGGACAGATTAGAAAACACAGTAAACAAGATATAGCTGCATGGAACACACAGCCTCCTGAGACACACCAGCGAACAAGGCGGCTGTAAGACGGTAAAGTCGCTGATTAATGTTTGAAAATCTCTCTGTGGTCACTTTTCTTCTGAACAAAGAGCCTCACTTGGACGTCCAGTGGGCTTTCAGCCGTGGCACACTGAGGCCTCTTCACTGCCGCTCTGCTGTGAAATTTCCGAGAAGTGCTGTCCAGGACAGTCATCCTCCCCTTCTCACTGCTCATCAGCATCTGTCTCCATCCATAGCACGCCACCGATGTTCTTTTCAGGGCCAACCAGCGATCTCTGTGTCACCAGATGCATCAGCCACTTTCCTGTCCCCAGTTGCTCCCTTTCTTGGCAGCCACATCTGTCCAGTCACCACTCCCTCCTGCATGTGAATCCTGTTCTCTTGTCTCCCATGTCCCTACACTGCTGGCTTTTCTGCTCTCTCTGTCTCCCGTCCCACCTCTGTGTGGTTCTGTAGAGTCACATGAAGGAAGCAGTCATCGTTCGTTCTTATTTGTTGCGGTGGTGAGTTTTTACCTTTCCCATCCCCATCCCTCTCCTCTTCTCATTAGAATGGAAGATCCATGGGTTTCTGCTTCCGGGTTATTACCAGAACCTGCCACAGTGGCTGGACCTACGAGGTGCTAGACAAATAGGCATTGGGTGCTAGATGACAGGGTGGCCAGACAGTGCTTCTCATCTGCATGCAGTTCAACCAAGAAAGCCCGACTTTCATTGTTTTATTTTATTTGAAATCTACAGTTTTGGTCTGCAAAAGCATCATGTAGCTAAAAGCAACCAGTGGATGTCATTGCTTCTTAATAATTTTATATAATGATAAGAGGAAAATAAATAAATTCAAATGGTGCTACTTTAAATTTAACACATGTTTCCTGTAGCCACGGAATTCTGGTGGCAGCCGAAGGCTCTGGGGTTCGGAAGAGTCAGATGGAGCTCAGGCATCTGCTGTGTGGTTAGACTTGGCATCTTCAGAGCCCAACCCTGAAATGCCTGATTTATGTAGTGCTCCTCTTCTGAAAACCAAAATATTATTTTCAGATTTTCGAATCTATAGATTTACTGATCCCATTAATGCAGAATAAGATTTTGCTGATAGTAAATTTGTCTTAGGAAACAAGTCAAATCCATAAATTCTACCTGATGGAAACTACAATTTTAAGAAGATATTTTTCCATCAGGTATTCACTTGGTGATTACCACTGCTCTAGCCTTTATGTAAAAAAATAAAAACTGAAGTCAAGAAGGCCATTAGGCACAAAATAAAATATATTTTTTAGTTCAGAGAGTTTTCCCTATCATATTTTTCAGCTTAATTTCCAGAGTTTAGATACACCCGGATGTGTTCCATAAATACATAACACTTAGCACTCCTAGACTACATTAATTATTTTTTTTATTAAATCATAGCTGTGTACATTAATGCATTTATGGGGTATAGTGTGCTGGTTTTATATATAATTTGAAATAGTTTCATCAAACTGGTTAACATAGCCTTCATCGCACTTTCTTAATTATTGCATTTAGGCATTTATACTCTACACTTAGTAGATTTGACATGTACCCTTGTAAAATGCACCATAGGGGTGGTCCCACCAATTACCCTCCATCCATCCTCCCTCCTCCCCACCTCTCCCCTTCCTCTTTCCCCTTCATCTTGGGCTGTAGTTGGGTTATAGCTTTCATATGGAAGTGTGTTTATATATTGTTTTCATAGTACAGCTGAGTACATTGGATACTTTTTCTTCCATTCCTTTTTTTAATTAAATCATAATTGTGTACATTGGTGCAATCATGGGGTGCAGTGTGCTGAGTTCATATACAATCTGAAATATTTTCATTGCACTATTTAACATAGCCTTCATAGCCTTTTAATCACTATATGAAGACATTTATATTCTGCATTTAGTAATTTTCACTTGTACCCTTCTAAGATCCCACTCGTCACCCTCCCTCCACCCATCCTCTCCCCTCCCCTCCTTTCCCTTGCCCCTCTCCCCATTTCTTGTGCTATAACTGGGTTTTAGCCTTCATATGAAAGCTATAGATTAGCTTCTTAGTAGGGCTGAGTACATTGGATTCTTTTTCTTCCATTCTTGAGATACTGTACTGAGAAGAATATGTTCCAGCTCCATCCGTGTAAACATGAAAGAGGTAAAGTCTCCATCTTTTTTAAGGCTGCATAATATTCCATGGTATACATGTACCACAATTTATTAATCCATTCGTGGGTCGATGGGCACTTGGGCTTCTTCCACAACTTAGCAATTATGAATTGGGCTGCAATAAACTTTCTGGTACATATATC
>CAUYON010125115.1:0-17418 GCA_963573935.1 Arctocebus calabarensis
AGGGCACGATTCATATACATTCAGAAATATTTTGATCATACTGTTACAGATATCCTTCATGGCATTTCCTTGATCACTATATAAAGACATTAATACTCTACCTTTAATAAGTTTCGCCAGTACCCTGCTAAGATGCACCCATAGCAAGATTTTTTAAAAAAGGAAAAACTTAATTGGGTGTGGTAGGGTGGACATATGGACTAGTGCCAGCTACTAGTGGAGTGTAATGTGGGAGGATCCCTTGAGCCCAGGAGTTCTAAGTTACAGTGAGCTATGATTGCATCGCCGCATGGAGCAAGACCCTGTCTCTAAAGGAGGACCAAAAAAACCCAGTTTAGATACATTTGTAATGATTAAGGAACAGCACTGTCAGCTGGGCTTACACCTGTAACTCTAGCATTCTGGGAGTCCGAGGCAGGTGGATCACTTGCGCTTACAAGATCAAGACCAGTCTGAGCAAGAGTGAGACCCTGCAGGAGGCTAAGGCAAGAGAACTGCCTAAGCCCAAGAGCTGGAGGTTGCTGTGATGCCATAGCACTCTACCCAGCGCGACAAAGTAAGACACTGTCTCTAAAAAAAAAAAAAAAAAAAAAAGAGTGAGCCCCCCCCATCTCTACTAAAAATGAAAAAAAAAAAAAAATGAGGCAAGAGGACTGGCTTAAGCCCAAGAGTTTGAGGTTGCTGTGAGCTATGACACCACAACACTACTGAGGGTGACAAAGTGAAACTGGGTCTCAAGAAAAGAAAAAAAAAAAAAGGAATAGCACTGTCTTTTTTTTTTTTTAACAAGTGAACAGTTTATTAAGAATTAAACAAAGGTATGATGTGATACAGTACAAGCAAGACACTCAAGATAGGTATAATAATACTACTCACACAAACACTTAAATTTCACCCCCCAAAAAAATCACAAGACAAAAGAGAAAGCCATTTCACTGTTATAAAGTAAGATATTTCATGCAAAGTGATTAACTCTGCCCCCCAAAGCCCAACCTCCCAACAAACAAAAAACTATCTGGGAATACTGCTATGCTAACATATTAATCACAGTATCATTCATGGGAAAACAGTAATTAAGCAATGAATTAAATGAAATAACAAAGTTCAAACTATAATAAACTCATAGACCATAGTGATTTTCAAGACAAGCAATTCCAGAAATCTTATAAACAATAAAAAAAAAAGAAATACTTTAATATCATTCTACTTGATCTGGATACACCTGATACTTAAATTGGAAAAAATATATTATTATAAAGGGAAATTACAAACATGTTTCACTTATAAATGAGGATGCAATATCCTAAACAACATATTGACAAGTTGAATTAAAAAATTAATGTTTAAGTAATGTAACTTTGGTCAAAATTAAATCCAATTTATATGAAAGTTAGTCACTATTTTCTTTCCTTTTTTTTTTTTGTTTTTGGTTTTCTTTCCTTCCTTCTCTATAGACTCTCTCCTTTCCCCAATTAATGACAATCAAGGAATAGCACTGTCTTAATCTTAGCAACAGTGGAAGGCCAGAACCCCAACCCACAAATGGCTTTGCATCTGAGGTGATACCTTCCTTTGCAGTGGTCAGTATAATGGCTTTCCAGATTTTAAGATTTCATCAAGAGGAGAAAAGGTTGTAGTCCTGGCCAGTGAGGAGGGCTTCACAAGGCCCCAGGTGAAGGTAGTGGTGTGCTGCCATGTGGCGCTTCCTCCCTCCGCTACACAGTCAATCCTGAGTATCTGGGGCGAGCTGTACCTTTGTGCTGCCTCACAAGGCACATGAGTGGGTATGTGGATGTTCTTAGATTTAATGCTTAGGGATAACTCAGTGACTTCAACTAGACCTTGGTATAGTCAGTTATCAAACAGCTAAGATTTTTTCTCAGCACAAACTATAAGCTAAAATGCTTAAGGTATCAATTAAGTTTCAGTAATACCATGACTTTATGCACCAAATTTATCTGTCCACCCTAGTTTAGACCACAACCTGAAACCACAGAGTAAGCAAAAAAGGCTTCTACTAACCAATAAAAACATCACTGAGACCATGAGTAAAGTTTATGCGCTTTTCTCAGAGAGCCCCATAGCCCGTCACTCAGAGCCTACTAGCTACGTTCTTTTTTTTTTTTTTTTGAGACAGAGCCTCAAGCTGTCACCCTGGATAGAGCGCTGTGGCATCACAGCTCACAGCAACCTCCAATTCTTGGGCTCAAGCGAGTCTCCTGCCTCTGCCTCCCAAGTCGCTGGGACCACAGGCGCCCGCCACAACACCCGGCCATTTTTTGGTTGCAGCCGTCATTGTTGTTTGGCGGGCGGGCCCCGGGCTGGATTCAAACCCGCCAGCTCATGTGTACGTGGCTGGTGCCTTAGCCCATTGAGCCACAGGCGTAGCTATGTGGCTACGTTCTTATGCTGAGTTATCTCATTTCCAAACTCCCAGCCATCAAAGAAACAACAGAGGAGGGGTCTGAGAGGTCTCTGCTGATAGCCATCTTGACAGCAAACCTAAATGACATCCTCTGACAAACAGTAGACCAGACAAAGGAACTCAAATGACAGTGACCTGAAGTTCATTCATGACATTCAGTTCATGACTCTGCTTCACTAGATAAGCTGGAACTTCAGCACAGAGTGTGCCCTAGGGTGCTATGTGCATTCTCTTTGGGTTTGTTTCTCATAGACAAATTTTCTAATATTTCTAGATAAAAACGGACAACTTGTAATAATTGTAAATTGTAATGATTATGCTGAATATGCTATTTAAGACAACCAAGTAATATATAACTTAGTTTTTAAAGATTTCCACCAAAATTTTAATAATGAAAGTTTTTGATACTTAACGGGAGCAGAGCTAAAGCTATGCAGAGAACTTTTGTTATGCCGAAGGACTCATTTTGGAGGGTTCAGAAGAGACATTTACTATAAAATAATTTCAAGAACACTTAGACCTTGGGAACTAAGCAGAGGAAGTCCACAAGAGCACTTCAGATGTGGGAAGTTGTTTATCCTTCCTACCTGGGGCAGAGCTAACAATGTCAATGAATTGAAATACCCTTACTATTCAGTATTTATAGAAGTCTCCATCTCTAATTAGGCCAGTTCTGACAATTGGCAGGTCAAAAGACCTGTCATAGGCACTGGCCATAAGGCAGTTCATCTGTCCCTCTTTAGAAAGAGATAGAGCAGTTGTATTCTCCAGAACCTGGAGGTGCTTTGGCTGTCTCACAAAAATTTGATTTGAATTTTTAAAAGTTTATTTTTAACTATTCATTAAAACTATAGTAAAAAAATTAAAATATGATTATGACTAAAATATGTCATATGCTGGCTTGGCACCTATAGCACAGTGATTATGGCATCAGCCACATGCACCAAGGCTAGCAGGTACAAACCCAGCCCAGGCCAGCTAAACAACGACAACTGCAACAACAACAACAACAACAAAATAGGGCATTGTGGCAGGTGCCTGTAGTCCCAGCTACTTGGGAGGCTGAGGCAAGAGTATTGCTTAAGCCGAAGAGTTTGAGGTTGCTGTGAGCTGTGACGCTATGGCAGTCTACTGAGGGGGACATAATGAAACTTTGTCTCTTAAAAAAATAAAATAAGGTAAAATAAATAAAAGTTCTGGTGTTTCAGATTAAATTTGTTAGATTTTCTTCCTGGTATAGAAATAGAGCTTTCCTTATGGTCCCAGAGTAAGAGAAACAATACTTTTAAATACTTTTACCCTTTTTCTTTCTTTCTTTCTTTCTTTTTTTTTTTTGAGACAGAGTCTCACTTTGTCGCCCTTAGTAGAGTGCTGTGCCCTCACAGCTCAAGCAACTTCCAGCTCCTGGGCTAGGGCAATTCTCTTGCCTCAGCCTCCTGAGTACCTGGGATACTCAGGAGGCTGTAAAATGGCTCCCACTGAGCCATTTACCCTTTCCTTTTCTGATAACATTTTGTCTGAAAGAATCTCATTAAATATAGCTGAAACTAAAATATCAGAAAAGTAGAAAAGCAAGAGGCCACCATATTTGCAAAAATTACTTTAAATGGCCTATATTTGATCTTTCTTTTTTTTTGAGAGAGAGTCTCAAGCTGTGGCCCTGGGTAGAGTGCAGTGGCATCACAGCTCACAGCAACCTCAAACTCTTGGGCTTAAGCAATTCTCTTGCCTCAGACTCCCAAGTAGCTGGGACTACAGGTGCGCACCACAACGCCTACTATTTTTTTTTTTTTAATTGCAGTTGTCATTGTTTAGCTGGCCCGGGCCGGGTTTGAACCACCTACCCATTGACCTTTGGGCTCCGCCTTTATATTTGATTTTTATTTAGCCATTCCATGAACAGACATTTGAGGCTTCAAAATTTCCTACCAGTGAACATGGTAGGATATTGGCTTTATTGCGTATTATTACTTAAAATAGCCTTAAGGTTGACTTTAAATGAAAACCAAAAAAAAGTTAATTTTAAAGGAGTGTATGGAGAGTAAACATCTTTAAGCTGTTACTATGTGCCAAGCCTTGGGTTAAATGCTTAATATATATCCTTATTTAATATTTTTATCAACCCTATGAACTGTGAGTACTGTTTGTGGGGGGGTATTTTGTTTTTACTGTTATACAGATGAGAAAGGAGGAGTAAATTATCTATAGTCATAGCTGTTTGGTGGCAGAGCTTTGTAGTGCAAACATAGATGTTCAGGAATTTAGGACCATATATGTTATATAGTTCATAATATCTGAAAGTCTGTAGCTTCTATATGTTATTTGATTTCTTATTTTTTTAACTTATTATGGGCAAGTTCAAGTATATTCAAAAATAGAATAATGTAAAGAACCCTCCTATCTCCATCATCCACCAACAATAGTTATAACATACCTGTACTTGTTTCACACAGGCCCAACTCTCTTCACCCTGTGCCTCTCATTATTTGGAAGCAGATTCCCAAAGCTATAATATTTTTTAAAATAAAGGCATACTACTGTTAATTAGACATTAAAAAATTAATACTAATTTTCTTTCTTTTTTTTTGAGACAGAGTCTCAAGCTGTCACCCTGGATAGAGTGCTGTGGCATCACAGCTCACAGCAACCTCCAATTCCTAGGCTCAAGCGAGTCTCTTACCTCAGCCTCCCAAGTAGCTGGGACTACAGGCACCCGCCACAACGCCCGGCCATTTTTTTTTTTTTTTGGTTGCAGCCACCATTGTTGTTTGGCCGGCCTGGGCTGGATTCAAACCCCGCCAGCTGAGGTGTACGTGGCTGACGCCTTAGCCTGTTGAGCCACAGGTGCTGAGCTTAATATTATCAAACATATGGTCAATGTTTAGATTTTTCCCAGTTGTCATATAATATTTTAATGAGTTTAACTCAATCCAAATAAAGCCCATATGTTGCAAGTGGTTGGTATAGCCCAGTGGTTCTCAACCTTCCTAATGCTGCAGCCCTTTAATACAGTTCCTGTGGGTCTTGACTCATAGGTTGAGAACTGCTGGTATAGCCCTTAAGTGTTTTAGTTCATAAGGTCCCCTTTTCTCTGTCTCTTTCCCTTGTCCCCTCTTACAATGTACTTGGTGAGTATCCAGGTCACATGTGTCCTATAAAATTTCCCATAGTCCGGATGCTAATGACAACCAAATGATACTGTTCAACCTGTTCCTCTGTTCCTGGATTGCCTATAATTTGATGTAGTTAGAAATTGACAGGGCGGCTCCTGTGGCTCAGCGAGTGGGGCGCCGGCCCTATATACCGAAGGTGGCGGGTTCAGGCCCGGCCTCGGCTGAACTGCAAAACAAAAAAAATAGCTGAGCGGGCGCTGTGGCGGGCGCCTGTAGTCCCAGCTACTAGGGAGGCTGAGGCAAGAGAATCGCTTGAGCCCAGGAGCTGGAGGTTGCTGTGAGCAGGGTGACGCCACGGCACTCTACCCAGGGCGATAAAGTGAGACTCTGTCTCTACAAAAAAAAAAAAAAGAAAGAAATTGACAGTTAGCATTAGTTAGAGTGATCAGATTCAGATTTGACTATGTTCAGTCAACTCTTTTTTTCTGTAATACATACAGGATTGCAGAGCTACATTATAAAGCCTGATTTCTTATTTTGGGTGAAAGTTGGGGATTGTTTCCTTTAGTTTATTTTAAGAATATGTTCAAAACCTCTTCTTGTGGGCTTTTGTTTGCTTTCACCATAGTAAGAAGGTGGAATAGTGACCCATCTGGAGTGGAAGAAACTCTGGGTGAGGAGCCCTTAGACCCAGCTCCCAGCACCAACTGTGTCCGTGTCCCTTGCATGGTGGCCATGGACACTGTGAAAATTTTCCTTTGTAGAGTTAAGGAGTGTTAACAAATTGTTCTAAATTTCCTTCCAACTCAGAGTACTGTTTTAAGCCTGATCACATATATTTGCTAATTTATCTGGGGTAAGTTCAAGGGTTATGTATGCATTTCTAAATGACCATTTAAAGAGAGCTTAATGGCCGGGCATGGTGGCTCACGCCTGTAATCATAGCACTCTGGGAGGCTGAGGCAGGTGGATTGCTTGAGCTCACAAGTTTGAGACCAGCCTGAACAAAAAGTGAAACTCCATCTCTATTAAAAATAGAAAAACTGAGGCAAGAGGATCGCTTGAGCCCAAGAGTTGGAGGTTGCTGTGAGCTATAACACCACAGCACTCTACTCAGGGCGACAGCTTAAGACTCTGTCTCAAAAAACAAACAAACAAAATAAAGAAAACTTAATATTTTTTCTTTTCTTCTAGCTATTGTAAACATTTGACAACCTATGAAGAATCCAATTTTTCTCTGAGTTACCAGTTTACACTAAATCTCTTCTCCTTCCTGCTAAGAGTAAAGACCTCCTTACTCCATGAAGAAGTGAGCTTAATTGAAAAGAAATTGTTTGAAAGAAAATACAGTAGAACAAAAAAGAAAGCTAGAAGATCCAAGAAAGCAAGAAGATATTGAAAAAGAAGAAATAGAAACTATTTTAAAAGTAATAATAATGTCAAATTGTAATATGACATTTCAAAGTATTTCAAAGTAATTTTATTGCTTGCTTTACATAATTTTGTGCATTACTTACACATTCGTACATACATATATATGTATTAAATGTGTGTATAAAACTTTATACTGTAAAACAGGTGAATTTTGAATTCGTTTTTCAAATTATGAATATTCTTAGGTAATTATGTAATGGTATCCAGAAATTTTTTTTTTTTTTTTGTAGAGACTCTGTCTCACTTTGTCACCCTTGGTAGAGTGCCGTGGCATCACAGCTCACAGCAACCTCCAGCTCTTGGGCTTAGGTGATTCTCTTGCCTCAGCCTCCCAAGTAGCTGGGACTACAAGCGCCCACCACAACGCCTGGCTATTTTTTGGTGTTGTTGCAGTTGTCATTGTTTTTAGCTGGCCGGGGCCGTGTTCAAACCTGCTACCCGTGGTGGACGTGTGGATGTGGCTGGTGCCCAGGAAAGGTAGTTTTCAAAAAAAAAAAAAATTATAACGCTCAAACCAAAAAACAGGGTACTCAATTATATTAAAGAGTATTTCTCACATATTCAGTTGGCAAAGATTATAAAGATTTGTAATACTGGATATTGAAAAAGTAGGTGTTCTTGCTCAGAGTTCATTTATTTATGCAACAGATACTGAGCAACTTCTGTGTTTCAGACATTCTGCGTAGGTCACCATGATAGTCACTACAAAAGTTTTGAGACAGACTGCGTTATGGTCCATCATCCAAGAAACAGCAGCATCCTTTCCTTTTTTTTTTTTTTTTTTTTTAGACAGTGTCTCATTTTGTCACCCTCAGTAGAGTAATGTTGCATCATAGCACACAGCAACCGCCAGCTCCTGGGCTTAGGCGATTCTCTTGCCTCAATCTCCCGAGTAGCTGGGACTATAGGTGCCCCCCAAAATGCCTGGCTATTTTTTTGTTGCAGTTTGGCCAGGGCCAGGTTTGAACCTGCCACTCTCAGTATTTGGGGCCAATGCCCTACTCACTGAGCCACATGTGCCGCCCAGCAGAGCATCCTTTCTGATTCATCTGTGCAAGTTTCAACTTGCTCAGGTTATGGATGTTGCTGGGAGGGCTTCATTTGTGTCCATCCACACAGATTTTACATTTTTTGAGTTTTGTACATCTCAAAACACTAATGACCTACTGAGGACACAGCATTGAACAAGATCCCTGCCTTTAAGGAGCACATGTTCTAATTGGGTGGAAGCAGATAGTAAAGAGTATAACTTGGGGAGAATGAGTGAAACATAGTCAAGAAAAAACAAGGGAAGGGATAAATGGTGCCTGAGGGAGAACCCCCTGGGCAGACCAGACCAGGGCGAAGCATAGTGGAGGGAGCCAGCCATGTGGCTATGCCCATATCCAGGAGATCAGTCCAGGCAAGGGAAGAAGAGCAGAGGCTCAGGACAGCAGACTTGAGAGTGGCCAGGGCATTGTGGCTGAAGGGGGAGCAGGAGAGCAGATGGGGTGGAAGAGCTTGCTCTTAGGCGGTGGTAAGGACTTTGGCCTTTATCCCAGTGTGTCACAGGAAACCACTGGACAGTTTTAAATGAAAGACTGATGTGATCCAACTTATGTTATGAAAGTATCCCTTTGATGACTGGTGAACATCCTGTATGGGGCATGGGCAGAGGTGGAGGGGCCACTCAGCTGGCTCAGGCCACAGGGTGCTTTGGACTACAGTGATCACAGTGGAAAGAGCAAGAAGAGATTCGAGACAGATTTGATTATTCAACAGTTTAAGTGTTGAATAAATAAGAGTTTACTGATGAGTTGGTTGTGGGGTGTTAGAAAAAAACTCCTTTAAGATTTGCTTCCTGGCTGGTGCCTATGTCTCGAAGGAGTAGGGCACCGGCCCCACATGCCGGAGGTGGTGGGTTCAAACCCAGCACTGACCAAAAACTGCAAAAAAAAAAAAAAAAAAAAAGATTTGTTTCCTGAGCAATTGAGTTAAGGTACTATTTGAGATGGGGCTGTTATTTTTTGTTTTTTTTATTTTTTGAGACAGAGCCTCAAGCTGTCACCCTGGGTAGAGTGCTGTGGCATCACAGCTCACAGCAACCGCCAATTCCTGGGCTCAAGCAATTCTCCTGCCTCTGCCTCCCAAGTAGCTGGGACTACGGGTGCCTATCACAACGCCTGCCCAGCTATTTTTTGGTTATAGCCTTCATTATTGTTTGGTGGGCCTGGGCTGGATTCGAACCCTCCAGCTCAGGTGTATGTGGCTGGTGCCTTAGCCACTTGAGCCACAGGCACTAAGCCAAGATGGGGCTGTTTTAATTGCCTCTTATAAACATTACTGCCAGAGAAGTTATTCCTGTCCTTGGGTTTTGTAGATGGCTGACCACACGGCATCCAACACTGAACAGATGAGACGGACAGCAGTTTATTAATCACATGTACTCATGACTTGGGGAGAACTCCACACCCTACACGGGACCACACAGGGTTGCACTGGCCTATGAGAGGCAGGTTTTTGTGGTATCAAGAGGGTAGGGTACCCCTGCTTCCCACAGGAAGATGTGATTGGCTTGTTGAGTAATTCTACCAGCTGACAGGAAGCTGAAACCCACTACTCACAGCTAAGCAGGAACTGCTCCTGCCTCTTTTAATTAGGAGGTTTGTTTGGTTGGAAGACCTCATCCAAGGCAGCAGAGTGGGGATGGGAACCTGCAGTTATGCCATTCAAGGGCCTTCCAACTTCACCAGACGTAAAGGGGACACACACTAGTGAGCCTTAATTTTAGCCCTTACACAACAGGGGCACACTGAGAAGAGTGGGGAACTGGGAACTCAATTCTGTTTCAGACATAATGAATTTGAGATGCCCATTAAATGTTTGAAAGATATCAAAATGGAAAGTTGGAAGGAAAACCCACAGTTCAGAGGTCTGGGATAGAGTTATAAATGTGGGAGTCATCAGAACTGCAAGTGATATTTAGAACTGTGAGACTAGATGGGATATCCTAGGAAATTGGTCTAGGTAGAAACAAGGCTTTCAGGCCAGGCACAGTGGCTGACACCTGTAATCCCAGCACTCCAGGAGGCCAAGGCAGGAGAATTGCTTGAGGTCAGGAGTTCAAGACCACCCTGGGCAACATAGCAAGAACCCATCTCTACAAAAAGTAAAAAAAAATTAGTCAGGCATGGTGGTGTGTGCTTGTAGTCTCAAATACTAGGGGAGGGTAAAGCAAGAAGATTCCTTGAGCCTAGGATTCAAGGCTTCAATGAACTATGGTTCTGCCACTGACTATAGCCTGGGCAACAGAGCAAGACCCTGTCTCTTGGACAGCGCCTGTGGCTCATCGATTAGGGCGCTGGTCCCATATACCAAACGTGGTGGGTTCAAACCCGGCCTCTGCCGAACGCCAAAACAGAAAAATAGTTGGGCGTTGTGGTGGGTGCCTGTAGTCCCACTACTCGGGAGGCTGAGGCAAGAGAATCGCCTAAGCCCAGGAGTTGGAGGTTGCTGTGAGCAGTGTGACGCCACGGCAGTCCACCGAGGGCGATAAAGTGAGACTCTGTCTCTACAAAAAAAAAAAAGAAAAGCCCTTTCGTAGGTGCTCTTTGTCAGATTGAGGAAGTCCCCTGCACACCTACTTTTCTGAGAATGTTTTTTTTTTTTAATCAGGAATCAATGTTGTTCGTTTTTTTCCAAATACTTTTTCTGCATGTAAGAGAGGCTCACATGGTTTTTTCTTTTTTAGTCAGTTAACTTGGTAAATCACATTGATTGAGTTCACATGTTAAACCAACTCTACATTCCTAGGATAAACCTCACTTCATCATGATCTATTTATTCTTTTTATATATTGCTGAATTTGATTTGCTGAAACTTTGTTAAAGTTTTTTTTTTTTTTTTTTGAGACCGAGCCTCAAGCTGTCACCCTGGATAGAGTGCCGTGGCATCACAGCTCACAGCAACCTCCAATTCCTGGGCTCAAGTGAGTCTCTTGCCTCCGCCTTGGCCATTTTTTGGTTGCAGGCGTCGTTGTTGTTTGGCAGACCCGGGCTGGATTCGAACCCGCCAGCTCAGGTGTACGTGGCTGGCGCCTTAGCCCGTTGAGCCACAGGCGCCGAGCCAGTAGTTTCTTTTCTTTTCTTTTCTTTTTTTTGAGACAGAGTCTCACTATGTTGCCCCCTGGTAGAGTGCTCTGGCGTCATAGCTCACAGCTACCTCCAGCTCTTGGACATAGGCGATTCTCTTGCCTCAGCTTCCTGAGTAGCTGGGACTACAGGTGCCCACAACAGCACCTGGCTATTATTTTTGTTGCAGTTTGGCCAGGGCCGGGTTTGAACCTGCCACCCTTGGTATATGGGGCCAGTGCCCTACTCACTGAGCCACAGGCACCACCCAAAGCATATCTTTTAAAACATAAAAAATCTCTTTCTAAAGATTTGAACTGGAAAATCTTTTTTTAATATGAATGTTATGTAATCAACATCAAGATTTGAAGTGAGTTGAAGTTGTTGACCGGGTGCAGTGGCTCACACCTATAAATCCTAGCACCTTGGGAGGTTGAAGTGTCTAAGCGCAGAGTTTGAAACCAGCCTGAATAAGAGCAACACCTCCAACTCTACTAAAAATAGAAAAAATTAGCTTGTTGTGGAAGCTCATGCCTGTAGTCCCAGCTACTCAGGAGGCTGAGCAAGAGGATCACTAATGCGCATCATAGCTCCCAGGTACTCCCAGGTACCATGGCACTCTACCCAGGGCAATAGAGACTCTGTCTCAAAAGAGAAATTTTGAAGTTGTTAGGTTTCATATACAGTGGAACCTCCATAGCTGACCACCTTGTTAAGGTGACCTAATTTTCACAGACTGGACATGCGCCAAATGTACACATCAGCACAACAGGCCTAGTTTCTTACGTTGACCACCTCTGTAAACTGGTATATTGACCAGTTTATTACAGTCCCTTGAGTGGTCAACTTACAGAGGTTCTACTATACTTAAAAATATTGAGATAGCTCAAACCTGTGAAAAGTTTTGGGTTGGGGCTGAGCACTCCAGGAGGCCAAGGATCACTTGAGAAAAGAAATTTGAGACCAATGTGAGCAAGGGAGAGACCCCATTTCTACTAAAAATAGAAGAATTGCCAGGCATTGTGACAGACGCCTATAGTCCAGCTACTTAGGAAGCTGGGACAGAATTGCTTGAGCCCAGGAATTTAAAGTGGGAGTGATCCCTCAGCACTCTGTGTGGGGAGAAAGAGTGAGACCCTGTCTCAAAAAAAAAAAGTTTTGGGCCACTCACATCTATAAAATAAGATCAAAAAGGGAGGAAAGAAAAATGAAAAGTGAGGTTTCACATACATTTCAATCTTTTTAAAACATTTTTATTTGATTTTATTTATTTATTCATTTATTTATTTCTTCACTCTGTCACCTGGGTAGAGTGTCATGGTGTCATAGCTCACAGCAACCTCAAACTCTTGGGCTTAAGTGATCCTGTTGCCTCAGCTTCCTGAGTAGCTAGGGCTATAGGTGCCCACCACAATGCCCAGCTAGTTTTTCTATTTTTAGTAGAATAAAAATTCTTGCTTTGGCTGCTTTGGCTGATCTCAAACTCCTAAGCTCCAGCAATCCACCTACTTCAGTCTCCCAGAGTGCTACGATTGCAGGTGTGAGCCACCATGCCCTCCTTTAAATCTTTTTTGTGAGACAAAGTCTCACTTTGCTGTCCTGGGTAGAGTCCCATGGTATCATCCTAGCTCATAGCAGCCTCAATCTCTTGGCCTCAGGCCTAATGAAAGAACGTCACTCTTACAAGAGTAAGTGTTTTCACATCTAAAAACAGTATTCAGCCATAAGAAAAGCAAATCTGTCTACCGCTAAGAAAGGAAAAGGAACTTATTATGACAATGATAGCATGTAGTGAGCACCAACTATCTATCAATGTGTCTATAAGGTACTGGACTAAATCTGGTCTTCTGAGCAGCTCTGTGTGGGCCATGCTGTTATTGACCAGATGAAGAGCTAAGGTTAAGAAGATTGTCTAAGGATGCACATCTGACATAGAGCTGAGTCTGAGCCCCAGTTTCCAAGCTCCATTTCTTTAAAAATGATTAACTGGGCCAGCTGCGGTGGCTCACGCCTGAAATCCTAGCACTCTGGGAAGCCAAGGCAAGTGGATAGCTTGAGCTCACAAGTTTGAGACCAGCCTGAGCAAGAGCGACATCCTGTCTCTAAAAAATAGCCAGGCATTATGGTGGGCATCTGTAATCCAAGCTACTTGGGAAGCTGAGGCAAAAGGATCACATGAACCCTAGAGTTTGAGGTTGCTGTGAGCTAAGACACCATGGCATTCTATTCTACTGAGAGTGACCAAGTGAGACTCTGTCTCAAAAAAAGAATAATTAACTGTAGACTCCTATTGCTTTAGCATTCTTGGGCTAGAGGAAGGTTTGTGGGTACACATTAATAAAGGTTAAAAGAATCAATGACATGGTATGTGAGTTAAGGGGTGCCTTTAGGCTGCAATTAACAGAAACCTTAACTACGTTTCTCATGTAACAGAAATCCTGGACTTGGCCCAGCGGCTCAGGAGTATTACCAAGGACCCAGACTCTGACTTGGCTCTGCCATTCTCACTCAGGATGATGGCTTGTTGCTCTTTGACTTGCTGGGTTACTAGATGGATACTGAAATCCCATGTAACCAAATTCAAGGTGGAAAGAGGGAGCTGAGATGAAAAACTTTCCCAGAGTCTTCATCTGATGAGAAAAGCTTTTATAAACAACTGCCTTGCCATCCCTGCTTCCTCACTCACTGGCTAGCACTGCATCACTCGCCCTACGACTGGCAAAGAGGAACAGGCCTGCCATGCTGCTTCAATCTACTGGTTATTTCACACATTTGGAATACCGTTTTATTGTGCGTGTGTTTGTTTTTAATTCTCCCCATCCCTAAAATGTGTGTTTCTTGAAGCAGTTTGAGATGTCTGTTAGACTTAAAAGGGACAAGAAGTAGTCTTCTGGCACCAGGACCAATGAACATTATTACAGGAACATAAGAATGGTTACAGGTTGATAACTGTGGTGCTGCCTTATCTCCCTACAGGGAAATTTACCTCTGGGCACTCAGCAGGCCTGCCCATCATTGCCATCCAGAAGTGGAGGTGCCTTCAAAAGCCTGAAGCAGGAGAGACAGCTCAGATACTCCTGGCACCTAGCAGCAGGAAGCTGCCAGGGCACCTGCAGAGCAGATATAATTCCTTGTATCTCTTTTTCCTCCATTGGCACAAAGCCGCCTAAGAACAAAATTAATATTCAGTCTTATATTCATACAAAAAGTCATAATCCTTAAAAGGAGAAAAGAAGCATTCTTTCCTGAATCTTTAGGAAGACCATGAATAGAATTTCCAAAGTGTGGCTGCTATAAAATTTCTATGAATTATTGTATATTGCATAGTTAATAGTATTTTTATCTTGAGTATGTAGCTGGCAACTTATTTTTTTAACTGAAAATGCCTCTGTGTCCTTGAAAGCTGAGTAAATTCACACAGTATTAAATCTGTCACAAAAATGTATTCAAGAAGCTCTTAGTGTGTGTTCCCCTGTTTTGCGCCCTTGTGAAGTATTTAAGCATAAAGTGGGTTTTGTGCCAGGCTTACCTATAATATGCTACGACTTGAGAAGAGCTTACAAAAGAGCACTTTTATTGACTTTATAAATTAAGAACCTAGTATTTCCACTTAGTTGGCCTTTTGCCCTTCTGAAACAATCATTTCCTTCTAGAACAATTATTACATGTTTTATGGATATTTGCATTGACTCACAGATAATCCCAAAGGAATTTTTAGTTAGAATACCACTTAAATATAATTACCTTTTGTCACCATTGTTGTCCACATTAAATTAAGTGATTACCTTAAACATTACCTAAAATGAAAAACTAGTCTCTGAACTTGAAAACTCCCAAGGTTAAAAGTGGGGAAAAAATGAAAAAATGTATTTTTTGCCATGTTAGAGGATAAGAAATTATTGGAAGACATGCTTACTTTAAAAAAAAAAAAAAAAAAAGACACGCTTACTTTTTGTTACCTTTCTATCCTTAGACACTCACACTGTTCCCTCCATTCCCAGAGAGTCCTCCTTAAGTGGCAGAGCTGCCAGGGATCTAGGGTTATGGCCCTAGGCTCCTTTCCCTCCTCGTCAGGTGCTGTCATCCTGCTAAAGCTCTTCTCCAAAGCTGGTTTTGTTTTCTGTTATTTCTTTCTTTCTTTTTTTTTTTGTAGAGACAGAGTCTCACTTTATCACCCTCAGTAGAGTGCTGTGGCGTCACAGCTCACAGCAACCTCCAACTCTTGGTCTTAGGCGATTCTCTTGCCTCAGCCTCCCGAGTAGCTGGAACTACAGGCGCCCGCCACAACGCCTAGCTATTTTTTTGTTGTTGCGGTTTGGCCAGGGCAGGGTTTGAACCCACCACCCTCCATATATGGGGCCAGCACCCTACTCACTGAGCCACAGGTGCCGCCCAACACATCCCATTTTTGACTCTCAGTGCAGCCTGCTGCCTAAGGCCTGTTTTACTAACTCGGCAGCCTTTCAGACTGTGGCCACTGGTTGCAGCTCCTTTCAGATGCTTTATCCTATAGATGTTCAAGAATGTCTTTAATGAAAGCAGTGGTGATAAAAGAGGGAAAATTATGAAAGGCTTCCTACACTTTTGTCACTTACTGCAGTGCAGTTCCTTTCTTTCTTTTCTTTTTTTAGAGACAGAGTATCACCCTGTCACCCTCAGTAGAGCACTGTGTTGTCACAGCTCACAGCAACCTCCAGCTCTTGGGCTTAGGCGATTCTCTTGCCTCAGCCTCCCAAGTAGCTGGGACTACAGGCGCCCGCCACAACGCCCGGCTAGTTTCTGTTGCAGTTTGGCGGGGCCAGTTCGAATCCTCCACCCCCAGTATATGGAGCCGGCGCCCCACCCACTGAGCCACAGGCGCTGCCCTGCAATGCAGTTTCTACTATTTAAGGATGGTTTTGAATCAAGTCAAAGTACTTTTAAGACAAAAGGAAAAAAATAAGCCTAAGTTTCGCCCACGTGTTCCTGTAGCCATATCAAACATCCATGCAGTTCTGATGAGCAGGCCCCTCACGGATTTTAAGCACTTTCCCTAGAGGGGCTCCTCCATCCTCCTCCAAGCCTAAGCCGCGGTATTGTGATGCCGTACACATGAGGGCGGAGGGCCGCACGTAAGCGTGGGGCACAGCGCTGCCTCCGCACCTCTGCCCTGTGAGTCAGCTCCAGTGTCAGGAGCCCGCAGGAAGAAAGCAGTAGTGTTTAGGACAGGAGCAGAGCCTCCCCACCGCGCCCCCAGACCTGTTCTTCCTCTGCCCTCTCTGCCTCCCAATTACAGCATCATTCAGCTAATTGCCCAGCTGTAAATCTCGCGTCTCCCCACCTGTCACCCCACAGCCCCGGAGACGCCTCCCTCCCTCCGGGGGGCGCAGACCCTCCTCAGCCCGCACCGGAGGTCCCAGAGCCTCTCTCCCGTCCAAGCCTTTCTCCTTCCTCTTCTGGTTACATTCTGACAACATGTGATAACAGGACGCGTACGGCCCAGCTCCTGGCTCCCAGGGCGCGCAGCCTGTGCGTCCTGTGCCCTGCCGAGCCCCCGGCCTCACCAGGGCCCTGGCGTCTCGCCCTCGCCTTCCCGCGCTGTATTCTCCGCCGGGATTCTGGGGAAGGATGCTCTTCTTCCCTCAGGACCCTGCCCAAGTGCCAGAGCGCCCCGCCTCCGCCCAGGGTCCCTCCTCTCCGAGAGACAGTGCCCGCCACCTGCCCGTTCCCGCAGTTACCCCGGAGCAGAGGGGAGTTTCTCGCTGCTTTGAGGAGCTTGTATCACAAGATTACAGGATACCCACATAATGCTGGGGAGCGCCCCAGTGCCACGGAGGGAGAGCCCGGCTGGGCCTGAGACCATTTCAAAGCAGACACACCCAGGGTCTGCTCCAAGAGCAAGCTGGGAACCCCAAGGCCGGCCTGCCCCTCCTGCTTACTCCTCCTGCTTATCCCAAATTCTCTCAATTTTTCCCTTTTCCTTTTTTCAATCCTTAGCTCTTCCTTTTTAAAATCATCACCAAGGAGAATAAGTCAAAATACCAGACATTGAAATTGATAGCCTCATGGCTTAGAAAAGACATACAAAAATAAGTCCCAAAAGACTTGAATTTCAAGTAAACTTGAAATTCAGCCAGGGAGGGATTATTGTAAAAACTTAGTTAATAACACTTCACTTGGTCAAGGGGCTTAATCCCTCCTTGCTTTCTCCCTCCCTAAAAAGTGAAAATTAAAACAAAAATTAAGTGGGGAGGCTCAGCGCCTGTGGCTCAGCGGGCTAAGGCGCCAGCCACGTACACCTGAACTGGTGGGTTCGAATCCAGCCCGGGCCCGCCAAACAACAATGACGGCTGCAACC
>CAUYON010125116.1:0-10668 GCA_963573935.1 Arctocebus calabarensis
TTTTTTTTTTGAGACAGAGCCTCAAGCTGTCACCCTGGAGAGAGTGCTGTGGCATCACAGCTCACAGCAACCTCCAATTCCTGGGCTCAAGTGAGTCTCCTGCCTCTGTCTCCCAAGTAGCTGGGACCACAGGCGCCCGCCACAACGCCCGGACATTTTTTGGTTGCAGCCGTCATTGTTGTTTGGCGGGGCCGGGCTGGATTCGAACCTGCCAGCTCAGGTGTACGTGGCTGGCGCCTCTGCCTGTTGAGCCACAGTCACCGAGCCTGGTCTGACTTTAATAATATTAATAAATAGACCAGGCGTGATGGCTCATGCCTATAATCCTAGCACTCTGGGGGGCCAAGGTGGGTGAATTGCTTGAGCTCAGGAATTCAAGACCAGCCCGAATAAAAGTGAGACCCTGTGTCTACTAAAAATAGAAATATTAGCTGGGCATGGTAGTGCATGCCCATAGTCCGAACTACTTGTGAGGCTGAAGCAAGAGGGTCACTGAAGCCCAAGGATTTGAGGTTGCTGTGAGCTATGATGCCACGGAACTCTACCCAGGGCAACAGAGTGAGACCCTGTTCCAAAATAATAATAATTATATTAATAAATAGCAGGTACTGCTGTGATACTGTTTCACCTCCATGCAATTATTGGTGCTTTCCATGTTATTTAGTTCCTGATTGTTAAATCCCTGTGACCCATAAGGAGGCTGGCAATTTCCTTAGAAGGAGGAAGTGGGAGTAGCAAGAATCACAGTGAGCTGTGCTGAGCTTCTCAGTGATAAATTTCATTGATGATGCCATCAGATTGGATAAGCACAAATATTCCCCAGTGCAGACCTAGGACCTTCCAGGTCCTGGGGGTGTTGAGCTCCCAGCTCCTGTGAGTTTGTGTCTCTGGGCTTCCGAAAGGTGGGACTTGCACATAGCACACACAAGTGGAAGTGCGCAGGGTAGGGGTGGGATGTGGTGAGGGTGGGATGCCAGCCTCAATGTTTGCTCATTATCAGGAGTTGCTTTCGCATGTCCGGGAGACTTCTTGGCAAGGTTGCAAAGCTTGCTTCTAAGATTAAGGGTCGGCTGGCAGGGCAACCGTGTGGAGGAGTAGGAAGTCTGCAGCAGAATGAGCAGGTTGCATTCGGGTTGGTGTGGGAGACTGGCCAACTCTAATGGGATTACCATCCGCTGCCCTGATATCTGCCAGGAAATTGTGAAATTTCAAGGAGCCTACCACAGAGTCAGAGAATGTGTGGGATGACTGGGCTGGAAGCAAGAACCCTCAGGGAAGAGGTCCATTTCTCTGGTGCTCCATTTGTCTCTGCAAAACAGGAGCTCTGCTAATTACCTGGCTCTCTTCTCGGCCTCTCCCAGGCTTCTGGCAGTCGGAAGTCCTAAAGGAACTACCTGGGAGACCTTTATCAGCTCTTTCAATGGATGAAGGGAAATGGCTATGAGTTAGGTCAGAGGTCCTGCCTGATGACCTCACTAGGCTGAGCCTCAGTAGTCTCAGTTTGAAGCTTTTATTAAGATAGAGTCCCACTCTGTGGCATCATAGCTCACAGCAACCTCAAATTCCTGGGTCAAGCAATCCTCTTGCCTCAGTTTTTCATTTTTAGTAGAGACAGAGTACCACTCTTGCTCAGGCTGGTCTTGAACTCCTGAGCTCAAGCAATCCACTTGCTGTAGCCTCCCAGAGTGCTAGGACTACAGCATGAGCTGTTGGGCCCTCAGTTTGAGGATCTTGAGAGAATCAGTTAAAACAAGGCTTGTGGAAATGTTCTGGAAACTGTAAAGTGCTTTAAATGGAAAGAATAGCTCCAGGCACAGAATGGAAGGCCTGTAAGGGGAGGGGAACTGAGTGGAACTTCTGGGCCTGGCTGTGCCAAGCTAGCTCTTCTGAAGACAGGGAGAAGAGACTTCGTGTGGACCTTCTGTCTGCCATTGTCTAATATGAGCATCACAGGCTCTCATTGGTGTTCTGGTTCCTAACAAAAAGTAGTTTCAAAAGATCACAGAGCTAACTGGTTTTCTTCTCTGGACAATGTTTTCTGTGATTCTGTGGCCACCTGGTCTGGACAGCATGAAAGCCCACCAGTCTGGGGAGATGTGGGGCCCTCTTTTCACCAGGATTTGTTTATAACAAGACAATGTCTTTACCTTTTATCTAGCAAGAGTGAGTAATCTATTTAACAAAACCCAGACATTACCTCACTGGTATCTTATCCAGAGCAGCTCTAGTCTTCCCATTAATTCTGGTGGCTTGGGGTCTTTTGCTTTGTTAAGCAATACATGGAGAAATCCATGGACTGTTAGGGAGTCACAGAACACACAAATTTGAAAAGTACTAGTCTATTATTTGTATTCAAGCCTGTTCCTCCCCCCAGTGAACATCTGTTTTCTTCATTCTGAGAACACAGCAGAGGGATTAACCCCAGCCCACTGTCCCCTCCCCACCATCTTGACTAGATCTAACTGGGTTTTGTCTTCCTCTTCCCTGAAGGTTATGACGAGCTTTATGTGTGAATTCCCAGGCCTCACAAGAAAGCACTGATGTAGTCACTGGGAAACATGAGCAGCAGGGTGGCGCCTGTGGCTCATTGAGTAGGGCACCGGCCCCAAGTACCAAAAGTGGCAGGTTCAAACTTGGCCTCGGCAGAGCTGCAAAACAGAAAAATAGCCGGGCGTTGTGGTGGGCACCTGTAGTCCCAGCTACTCAGAGGCTGAGGAGTTGGAGGTCGCTGTGAGCTGTGTGACGCCACAGCACTCTACCGAGGACGATAAAGTGAGACTCTGTCTCTACAAAAAAAAGAAAGAAAAGAAAGATGAACAGCAGAAAGACCACATTCTGTGAGGTCAGTGGCTATTTTCCAACAAAAGTGTCAAGAAGATAATGACTTAAGTGGTCATATGCTTTGTAAGCAGCTGCCAGAGGTACAAACTGAAGCAGAGATCTCACATGTGTCCTGGGTGCAGAAAGACATTCCGTTTTTTTTTTTTTAGAGACACAGTCTCACTTTGTTGCCCTCGGCTGAATGCCATGGTGTCATAGCTCACAGCAACTTCAAACTCTTGGGCTCAAGTGATCCTCTGTCTCAACCTCCCTAGTAGCTGGGACTACAGGTGCCTGGCTATTTTTTGGTTGCAGCCATCATTGTTTTTTGGCAGGCCGGCTGGATTCGAACCCGCCAGCTCAGGTGTATGTGGCTGGTTCCTTAGCAGCTTGAGCCACAGGCGCCAAGCCTACAATGCATTTTTTTTTTTTTTTTAAATCCAGCTAATAGTTTATCTGTTTTTGTTTCATTTTTTTTGTTGTTGTTGTTGGGGATTCATTGAGGGTACAAGAAACTAGGTTACACTGATTGCATTTGTTAGGTAAAGTCCCTCTTACAATTCTGTTTTGCCCCCAAAAGGCTACAATGCATTTCTTTCTTTCTTTTTTTTTTTTTTAATAGAGAAGGAGTCTCACTTTATCATCCTCGGTAGAGTGCCGTGGCATCACACTGCTCACAGAAACCTCCAACTCCTGGGCTTAGGCAATTCTCTTGCCTTAGCCTTCCAAGTAGCTGGGACCACAGGCACCTGCCACAACACCCGGCTATTTTTTTTTTTGCAGTTCGGCCGAGGCTGGGTTTGAACCCGCCATCCTCAGGATATGGGGCCAGTGCCTTACTGACTGAGCCACAGGCGGCACCCTACAATGCATTTCTTTCTTTCCTTCTTTTTTTTTTTGCGGTTTTTGGCCAGGGCGGTGTTTGAACCCACCACCTTCAGCGTATGGGGCTGACACCCTACTCCTTTGAGCCATAGGTCCTGCCCCTACAATGCATTTCTTAAATTTGAAAATATTTTATTTCTCTCAGTCTTCAGAATAAAACTGTTTCTGGTATGCAGTAGCACAAATGTCAGTTTCTCTTCCTTCTGGAGTTTGGAAGGGAAGAATTACTTATCTCCACTTTACAAAGGAGCAAATCAAGGTTATACTTATTCAAGAGCAAATGAAATATTGTAGTGCACCTTAGATTCAAATTTGGCTTTTCTGGCTGCAAATGTCTAGAATCTCAGCATCCTGGGATTTATATATGGTCTCCTTTTTTCCTCATCCAATTAGTCCTGTGATGCAACAGCTTTTTTTTTTTTTCTACAGAGTTTCACTATGTTGCCCTGGGTAGAGTGCCATGGCGTCACAGCTCACAGCAACCTCAAACTCTTGGGCTTAAGTGATTCTCTTGCCTCAGCCTCCCAAGTAGCTGGGTCTACAGGAACCCGCCATCCAATGCCCGGTTATTTTCTTGTTGCAATTTGTCATTGTTGTTTAGCTGGCCCAGGCCGGGTTTGAACCCACCAGCCTTGGTGCATGTGGCTGGTGCCATAACCACTGTGCTACGGGTGCTGAGCCAATGCAACAGCTTTTAAAATGGCCCAATTGTGGGCTGGGTGAGGTGGCTCACACCTGTAATCCCAGCACTCTAGAAGGCCAAGGCTGGTGGATTGCTTGAGCTCACAACTTCAAGAGCAGCCTGAGTAAGAGCAAGACCCTGTCTCAAAAAAATAAATAAAATAGGGCCGGGCGTGGTGGCTCACACCTGTATTCCCAGCACTCTGGGAGGCTGAGGTGAGTGAATTGCCTGAGCTCATGGGTTCGAGATCAGCCTGAGCAAGAGCAAGACTCTGTCACTAAAAATAGCTGTGTGTTGTGGTAGGTGCCTGTGGTACCAACTACTTGGGAGGCTGAGGCAAGAGGATCGCTTGAGCCCAAAAGTTTGAAGTTGCTGTGAGCTATGACATCACAGTGCTCTATTGAGGGCAACAAAGTGAGACTCAATCTAAATAAATAAATAAATGAAATAAAACAAAACGTCTACATTGTGTACCATCCTCACTACTCCTAGGCACCGTTCTAAGTACTTTAAATCTATTAACTAATTTAATCCTCATAAAATGCTGAAGTAGGTGTCTGCATTATATTATTCCCATCCTACAGATAAAGAAACTGAGGCATATAGTGGTTAGATTTACCTGAAGGTTCACCGCTTCTAAGTGGTAGAGCAGGAGTATGAACCCAAGCAGCCTGGTTCCTGAGTCTGCATTCCACCAGCTTTCACTTCCTCGGTTGTAAGTGCCTGCCTATCTCAGACATCAGTAATTCCCCTGAAGGCAAGAACTGTCCTTTCATCCTTATCCCTGAGCCCTGGACATTATGTTTGGCAGGTAGTATTATACAGGGTATCCCAAAGCTCACCATACATACATAGGGAAAATGGAAAATTGTAGCTAAATGTACCTTTATTTACAAAACATTCACTACGAAATTTTATGAAGTATTTCTCTACATGTTGGTATATAAATATAATGTAATATATAATATAACATGAGGTTGCTTTTTTTTATTAATTTTTTTTTTTTGAGAGAGAGCCTCAAGCTGTCTATCCCGTGGCATCACAGCTCACAGCAACCTCCAATTCCTGGGCTCATGCGAGTCTCCTGCCTCTGCCTCCCAAGTAACTGGGACTACAGCCACCCGCCACAACGCCCAGTCATTTTTTTTTTTTTTTTTTGGGTTGCAGCCGACATTGTTGTTTGGCGGGGCCTGGGCTGGATTCAAACCCGCCAGCTCAGGTGTACGTGGCTGGTGCCTTAGCTGTGACATTGAGCCACAGGCGCCGAGCCGCAACATAAGGTTGTTATTGATAATTTTCCTATGTATGGCCTTTGTTGGACACCCTACATGCTATGCTCAATAACCATCTACTGAATAAATGCACAACTGGTCAGCAGGGAGGCTAGAAGGAAGGCCATCCTGTTTAAAACTAAATTCCAGAGCTCAAACTTGTCATCATTCTTTCTTCTGCTTTTATCCAAGATAATAAAACAGTCACAACCCTGCCACAGATTTTTAATTCCAACCTAGTTTGTTCTTTCTTCTGCTTTTATCCAAGATAATAAAACAGTCACAACCCCGCCACAGATTTTTAATTCCAACCTAGCCCCACCTTTGATGAACTTTTGAGTAGCCAGCTCTCCCAAAGGCAGGGCTAGCTCACGAGGACTCAGTGCAGAGCTATTGGGGACCCCTGCCTGAGCTCTGCTGTCAGGCTCCTAGGGCGTACTTTTGTATTGAGGTTCAGATCAATAGGCTCCCCACAGAAACTAGAAATCAGATCCACAGCTTCTGTGATGAGGTGGAATCAAATGGTGAGGGCTTCCCAGAATGTCCGAGTGAAATCAGCTGCTCAGGCTGAGAAAAATACAGAATGCATGCCCACAAGGGTGGCAAGTTGTAAATTGAGATCTAATATGAGCCATCTGGTCTGGCAAAATGGCCAACTGGAGGGATGGGAGCCTGGAAACAGCCCAAGAGCAAACTTATCTTGGGGAAATGATGAGTCAGCTCTGTCCAAAAACAAAACCTCTAATGAAGTTCTTTGTAGCAGGCTCCCCAGAATCTTCCTGGTGTAACCAGAGTTGCATAATTCCATCTAAAGGTTACCTTTGGACCAGGTGTGGTGGCTCACACCTGTAATCCTAGCACTTGGGGGGAAGGGGCAGGGGCCGAGGCGGAAGGATTGTCCTGAGCTCAGGAGTTTGAGACCAACCTGAGCCAGAGAGAGATCTCGTCTCTACAAAAAAAAAAAAAAAAAAAAGCAAGGCGTTGTGGCAGGCGCCTATAGTCCCAGCTACTAGGGAGGGTGAGGCAAGAGAATCAAGTTTGAGGTTGCTGTCAGCTGTGATGCCACAGCACTCTACCAAGGGCCACAAAATGAGACTCAGTCTCAATAAAAATAAGTAAATAAATAAAATTTAAAAAAAAGAAAATTAAAGGTTACCTTTGGATTGAAGTTTTTAAATGCCTGTTCTCAGCTTGGGTATAACATGTGTGAACATGAGGGAGGTAAACCTACACTGGGGCAGCATGGGGTTGCTGAGCCAGGGAGATGCGCCAGGCAAGACGTGACAGGAAGTATAAGACTCGCAGGGAGGGATGGGGGCAGCATCCCCTACAACTGGCACAGTTTAGCCTTGGTCCTGGAGGACAGCTTTCCTATGTCTTCTTCTCCCAGCCAGTCACTAAAAAGCAACCAATTACCAAGTCTAATTATCTTCCTTCAGCCTCTTTTCTGACAGACGGCCAAGACTCTTGCCAAAGCTCCACTTCACCAATACCCTGATCCAAAAAGCCCCACATCAACAAGGAAAAGGCTCTGTGGGCCCAGAGCAGCTGCAAAGCTTCCCAGCAGCAGGACAGGGCATAAGAGGTCAATGCCGGGGGCATCAAAGCAACTCCCCTCCAACCTCCCTCAGCGTCAGCATCTGGACAGATGGAGGAAAGGACTGCACCAGAAAATGACACAACAATCAACACACTGGCTCTCACCACCCCCACCCCGGAAATCAGGAGGCTTTTTAAAGGCCTTTTTGCACTTGGAGTGGAAGCTCCAAGGTCAGAGATTGCTTAGAGCTGAGTCTGGCCTCACAGCTGAGTGTAGCTGAGAGATGGGCCAGGGGCTCTCAGGGCACCATACTGCTGCTGATCCGACTGCCTCACACGGCCAAAACAGTTTTCCTGCTTCTGCCCAGGAGTGAGCCTGAGACCTGATTAGCCTCTTCCTCCCTGGAACAAGATGTAGCTCACTCCTGAAGGACGTTCCAAGCTCAGAAGCTCTCTGACCTGTACAAGAGTGAGTCAGTCTCCAAAACCCCAGTAGCTTCAGGGGCCTGGACTCGCAAGAGCAGGGAGTAGGGGAACCAGGCAGCCATCTCCTCAGCTTCCAACATTGCAGCCCCAGGGGAAGAAGGGCCAGGTGCACTGTGCAGGGCACTTATGAAACCTGAGAAAAAGCTGGAGTGACATTAGCTGGTTCTATGAGAACAGGCAGGTATTGTTTAATTGGGTGCAATGGGGGTAATAGAATACCCATCAGTTCCTGCACAAACACCATTATAGGCTTGTGTGAGGTGGGGGTTTTTCAGGAGCCTGTGTGGTTTCAAACTGAAATGTGAGAAGAAAGGTTGTGCCCCTTTGAGGGTGTTGGTGACCCACACCCAGAAGAAAGGAGGTCCAGAAACCAGGTTGGACATTTCTCAACCCTCACCCCTGCACACAGTTTGACAGATCTCAGCACATGCCTAAGAACATCTCTAAGAATACAGAAACTCCACTGGTCAGTAATTAAAGAAGAATGCCTTCCTTAAAACCTTGGTGGAGGGTTTTTTTCTCCATATGTCGTTCTCCTGGTCACTAGCAAATGTTTACTGAGAAGGTTCTGTCTGAGACCTTGGGTTACGTAGGTCCGTGCTGGCCCAGCCCTTGCATCCTAAAGACAGTCTAAAAGGTGTAACAGAGTGCCGCCTGTGGCTCAAGGAAAAGGATGCTGGCCCCATATACCAGAGGTGTTAGGTTCAAACCCAACCCCGGCCCCCCCCCCAAAAAATGCGGCCAAAAAATAAAAAAAAACAGTGTAACAAAGTTTAGAAAATTGAGGCTCAGTGCCTATAGCTCAGTGGTTACGGTGCCGGCCACCTACTCCAGGCCTGGCGAGTTGGAACCTGGCCCAGGCCTGCTAAACAACAATGACAGCTACAACAAAATAATAGCCGAGCATTGTGGTGGGAGCATTGTTGTGGGAGCTACTTGGGAGGTTGAGGCAAGAGAATCGCTTAAGCCCAAGAGTTTGAGGTTGCTGTGAGCTGTGACATCACTGCACTCTATGGAGGGGCGACAAAGTAAGACTCTGTCTCAAAAAGAAAAAAAATTTTAGAAAAGTGAGCAACCAGACAGGCCACACATTAGGCTTGCAGCTGATCAAACACAAGAGATACAGACTACCTCACCTTTGTGCTGAAGACAGAAGCTTTTTGCATGTTTGACTTTTCTCTTTCACATTGGCTAGAAGGCTAGATAAAGTAAGAAGGGAATAAAAGCAAAGGAGAGAGGTTAGGTGGAGAAAGTGATAATAGAGTGAGAGGCTGGGAAGCCAGAGAACAATGGCCCCCAGGTCTGAGTGGGGGAGGGGAGGCCAGGCACCTAAAAGGTCATTATTTCACTGTTCTTTCATTGGGCTTATCTTCTCCATCGCCCTCCCACCCCACCCGTCATCCTGGGCGCTGAGCTCTGGTAGGTTCCATATACCTTTTCTTCCTTTACCTACAGCATGAAAGCTGGAGTTACCAGTGTGCTGGTTCTTGTAGCCCCATGTGCCATGCTGAGCTCCCAAGCTATTTTCTAACCCTGTGGCCTCTAAAAAATTGAGACAGTGGGTGGAAGGCTTCAATACCATGTTTTCAGCCCTTTCTGCCCACTCTAGTACTTTCTTTCCCAACAGGCCGTTCTATGCATCTCTGTCATTAATGTCACCATTTTTTCAGTACCCCAATTTCCTCCTGGAGAAGGGCTGCACCTGCTCCCTAGAAGCTCACCTTCTGTGCCGTAGCTTACACCCTCCTTTGTATCTAAAAGACTGACTGTGCTCGCTTCGGCAGCACATATACTACAATTGGAACGATACAGAGAAGATTAGTATGGCCCCTGCGCAAGGATGACACGCAAATTCATGAAGCGTTCCATATTTTTTTATTTTTTGTGGAGACAGAGTTCACTTTATCACCCTGGGTAGAGTGCCGTGGCGTCACACTGCTCACAGCAACCTCCAGCTCTTGGGCTTAAGCGATTCTCTTGCCTCAGCCTCCCTAGTAGCTGGGACTACAGGCGCCCGCCACAGCGCCCGGCTAGCGTTCCATATTTTTTTAAAAGACTGACCATTCTGTCTGTTATTATTTGACCCTTATTTTCAAAATGCAACTCCTCTATGTGGCTTTTCCTGATTCCCACCCTTAATTAAACTGTCCCAATTAACCTAAACAGAGGCTCAGCAGAATTATAGGACTTGATTGCAAACACTGCTTATTTTTTTTAATACTTATTTATTTATTTATTTTTTGCAGTTTTTATGGCCGGGGCTGCGTATGAACCCAGCACCTCCGGCATATGGGGCTGGCGCCCTACTCCTTTGAGCCACAGGAACTGCCCCAACACTGCTTATTATACATGGTAGCTAGTAGCACATACAGACTTTGCCTTACTCATTCCATGTCCTCCCCTCATCCCCCAGAAAAACCAAGTGAACCCTTGCATCAGGTATTCCTTGCCCAAATGGTGACTGACTTGTTGGACCAAATGACTACGTGACAGCTGTAATCAATCAAGATTCCACAATCACGGCTTGGCTCCTGTAGCTCAAGTGGCTAGGGCACCAGCCACATACCCGAGAGCTGGAGGTTCGAATCCAGCTCGGGCCTGCCAAACAACAATGACAACTACAACCAAAAAATAGCCAGTTGTTGTGGTGGGTGCCTGTAGTCCCAGCTACTTGGGAGGCTGAGGCAAGACAATTGCTTAAGCCCAAGAGTTACAGGTTGCTGTGAGCTGTGAGGTCATCACACTCTATCCAGGCCGATGGTTTGAGACGCTCACAAAAAAAAAAAAAAAAAGATTGGGGCAGTACCTGTGGCTCATCTAATAGGGCGCCGGCCCCATATACCGAAGGTGGTGGGTTCAAACCCAGCCTCAGCCACACTGCAAAACAGAAAAATAGCCGGGCGTTGTGGTGGGCGCCTGTAATCCCAGCCACTCGGGAGGCTGAGGCAAGAGAATCGCCTAAGACCAGGAGTTGGAGGTTGCTGT